>LSSL01000770.1:11804-25474 GCA_001953115.1 Smittium mucronatum | reverse complement strand
AGATAATGCAGCTGCAATCACCAATTCAATTGATAAAAAATTTCCGTTATCGGAAAGATCAAACCGCTATTTTCATACCTTCAAATCTATTAGAAGATTCTGTGATAGGTGCAAAAATTTGAAAAAGAAGCTCCTTGATGATTTTTATTTTTTACAAGGATGCTGGAGCAGAGAGATTTTTGAAAAGGGAAAAGTTTTATATATTGAAAAATGTGGGGACAATCGAGAAAAAAAATAGATACTGATTTTTTTAAAAAGAACTTTTTCAATATAAACCAAAATTGGTATGAGGGTGCAAATATTTTTGGGCCAAGTAAAAATAACGCTAAAGAAAGATTCAATTTTAAATCGAAAGATGATTAAGTTTTTTATAAACTCAAAGAAGTTTTGGGCTTTATGGATTCGATAATTTAATTGTTCGTCGAAGAAAAAGATATTCCAAATCTATCAAAGCATATGTACAGTAGAAAAGATTTGGTTAATGTTTATATTCGAGATAATTACAAAGAGATTTCCGATAAAGATAAAGATTTGATTTGCTTATTCCATTTAGAAAAGCCTCCGCTGCTTAAAAAACATGCTTTCGGGTTTGAGTTCGAGACATTCAACAAGATTATACCACTTTAAATTGCTATTCAATGGCTTACTGTAAAACAAATATAACTAGCTTTACTGAAATATATTTTTTTTGTAAACTTTTTTTGAAAAAAATAAGTGTTCACACATATATACTATACTAACCGATTTTGGAAAAGCTAATTTGATTTCAAAAACCATACTTGGGATAAAAAACAAAAGAGGTAGAAAAATAGTAATTAAAAGATGGAAGCCTTTAAGTTTTGATTAGTTTTTTATTTATTATATCCACAAATTTTAGCCATACAAAATTAAAAAGATGCATGTGTAATCTTATAAAAGATAAATATTATTATGTTAAGTTTACACAATTTTATTAATAAAATTAAATGAAAAATATATAGACTGTTAAATTTATATTTGGTCTAACATTGTGATACTTATTCAACTATCTATTTATCTTATTTTTTTCCTTTAAAATTATTGTGATCGAAATGTAAATTTAAATCTTCCTAACTAATAAAAACTTTATTCGTCCGCTTTTATTTTAAAAAAACTTACCAAAATATCTTTCTTTTTGAGGTTTGATAAAAATTTAGCTGAAAATATTATTTTAAAACCAAAAATAAATATTTATATGGGGCTCAAAAATAAATTAAATTTAAGATACTTTTATATAATCAGAACTTACTTTTGTTATACCCGGGCGAATTCATAATAAATTGTTGGTTTCATATGAAAAAAAAATCCCTCAAATTATTCGTATCAGAAAAATAGTTGGACAGAAAAAAATAGTAATCGGTTCCCTAAATTACAAGGTTATGTTCTTTAGAAATCAATAGCACAAGGATAAGGGAATTTTTATTCATTAAATAATTTTTAATTCTAGGAAAAAAAATTCCGAAAATGCTGAATATATATAAGAAAAGTGTGTGATTTATGCCATTTAATATAATGATACCTTGATATCTTCATCGTTTTTTCATCTAATAGCATTATATTTGTTTTTTTTTCTATTTACTGTAAATTAAATATTCAAAAACATCAAATACTAGTTAAATTTGTAATAAAAACGTATATTAAAATTCGTTTTTCGTATTTTACCTTCTTGAAAAAAGATAAGAGTCTAACTATAGCATAATACCACTTTCAAGAGTTTTTTAATCAAAATATTTTCAAATAAGTTCAAAATTTACTATGAATCATGGGGGGGGGGGATCAAATCTCATCAATTAGTAGCAAAAATAAAAATATCTATCCAATCTTATCTCGGTAAACATGAATTCTTCCTAATTCTGATTGAAAAAAACCCACATTTTTACAAAAATAAATATAATAATCCAATTGGTTAATAAATTTTTTTTGGAAGTGATTGCCCAATTAATTTTAAATAAAATTTTTGTGGAAAAATACTTATTTATATACAAAAATTACAGGTCAAATTCTTAATCTATGGATAAATTCTTTTTTCTGTGGAATTTGAATTATAAGTGTGGATAATTGGTTTTCATATATTCTTTATTTAATATCCTCACCATTCACAGATAGGACTGATTTTTTTCTTTTAGATATTTTTTTGGTAAGGGAGTAAAATATCGGTCTAAATCTGTTACTCGTTAAACAATCGCATGATGCCCATCTTTTGCCAGTTTTTATGTAAAATATGTATAAAAATTTGTTTAAATTGAATTATTTTAATATTTGTTTCTTGATTTTAGCATGAATTTCAAATAACAGATTTTTTATTTGATGGAAACTTATAATAACCTTTTTGAATTTTGATTTCTTAAAATAATAAACAAATCTTGGATAATCTGCGTAATGAAAATAAGAAAAATAAGAAAACATACATTATTTTCTGAAAAATACTCTCAAATAATTCCTTATAGCTCCTTTTTTATAATTTACTCCTTCTTCTTTTATCATCAACTATTTAATAAAAAGAGCTTAGATAAAATATTACCCCTCAACACTCTAAATTCCGATTTATTCTGAAATATATAAGATCATAATTAGATAAATAGGCTATGCATTTATTGGTGTGTTGAAAACGTGTATCAGTAATTTCAGTTGAATGCATGCTTTGATAAAAAATTTACGCTCTTTAATCCAAACATCTATCAAATTTTAGATAAAAATTGCATCTATTTTTATATTTTTCCAAGAAGTGATGAAAATTTGAAATGAGTATTTTTTAAATCATTTTTTTTTGCCTAGAATAGGTACCATTTTTTGTTAGAACCTGACCGTTTATATTCCTTTAAATAAAATTTTGTTTTTTTTAGGAATTTTTTTGAAAATTATAAAATTATCATTCTAAAATATATATTCAAGGTGTATATCAAAAAAAACCATACCTCAATCACAATTAAATATAATCAGAGTTAAAATTAATTTATATTATAAAAAATTTGAACTTCTATGACAAATTATCAATATTTTATTTATTTATTTTTTTGAACTCATAAAACATAAAGAAATTTTCTGTACATATATTTTTCGATACCCAAAGAAAAAAATCTGTCATAGTTCACATAGTTATTTTTCTCGATTATAATTGGGGTTTTGATTGATATATAGATACGAAAATAGTATAATAAATAACAGAATGGTAGCAACTGACCCAAATAGGTTGAATCATGTATAAATTATACGAAATTTGAATGTTAACATTTTAAAAATCTGATTATTGCTATTTTATTGGCTCTTTTTTATTTTTTATTGCCGGTAAATTCGATTCACTATTTTTTCCATGTGGAGACTAGTGTAGCTCTGACATTTTTATTTATGACTTTTTATATTGTTTGTAGTAAAAAGCGTCGATTTTGAGGTTTATTAATATTCCGCATACTTTTTTGTTTTATAATGTTCTATTTTCAATAATAAAATATAAAAAAATTGGAAAAATACCTTATAAAAATTTATTTACAATACAAGGAAATTTATTACAGCCTCTCCACGTTTTCTACTTAATTTTTTTGAAAAATTATAAGTAGAAAAATGGGGATATTTTTTTAATATATTTCTAATTTTTATAATTTATTAAAGAAAATAATATAAATTATTTAATGTCAAAAATTTGAGATAAATTTGATTTTATTTATTGAAAAATTATGAAATAAAACCCCAAAATAATATGTGTTTATAAATCACATTGTAATCTTAATAAATTTATCATGATTGGAAATACTATTTAATGATTGTAGAAATAATTTTATTGATTTTTATTAAGAATATTTAAAATAAAATCATTATTTCAGCTGCTTAAATTTACGTTTCATTTATTATGAAGATTATTTTTTACTTATTTTTTCCTTCAAAATTGAAAAAATTCAGTACATAAAATAATCTAAAATTTAAATATTCAAATAAATGGCACCCAGTGAAAACTCTAAGATTTTTTAAACACTATTATTTTTTACCAAATAAAATCTAAATAAATAAATTAAGACATTAAATGTCAATCCAAAAAATAATATTCATCAATTTTAGGATAAAATCGTCAAATTTGCTTTTACTGAAAAATCAAAAAAAAAATTGAAAAATATGAGCTGAATTGATAAAATTTTCTCTTTTTTAATTAACAAGATACGCCTGGAGAAAAATACAATTTATCAAAAAACCCGTTCTTCTTGGAAAAAGTTTCATTTATTGCGGCAAATATTTTTCATTGGTATCGGATTATTATTTTAAAAATCAAAATTTGTCCTAAAATTGATCGAGTTTTTCAAATAAATAATATCAAAATTTTGACGCTAAAGAAAAAAATCACATTCCTTGCATTATTTCTTCATACTTTGATTTTTTTTCCTTCCCCTATTTCTATTTTTTGAAAATCAGAATTCTATAAAATCACATATTCATTTACTCTCCTTCTTAAAATTTTACATTTCTCGTTTATTATTCGTTTTATATTTTTTCACATTCACATTTTCTGCCCGAATTATTTATTTCCTCTTCTCAAAATATTTTACAAAAACTGAATAATATTCAAAATCGTTTAAACCCCCTTATTTTCAGACTCCTATAATATGATTTATTTATAATAATAAATTAAATACTAACTAAATCAATATAATATATCATTAAAAAATAACTTCGATGTATAAATTTTTTATTTAAAATTTATTTGTATTAGATCTCGAGCCGAGGGATGCAGCAGTATTGGAAAATTATTGATTAATGTTACAATAATATTTATATAGTAAATCCATATGTGTTATATCGTTTTTTAAACTACTATATCTATTTTATTTACAAAACGCGAGGTTCTAACTTAGAGTTACTCTATTTTTTTTAGAAATTTTATTAATTGAAACAAAATAAAGTCAGTGAATTGTAAGTTTGAATTCAAAATTTTATATTAAGTAAAGTATAAAATCAAGCTAATAATTCAAAATTCATTTATAATTAACCATTCTTACAGAACGTATAAATATAGTTGTATTTATTTCATCGTTTTTTCTTAGTAATTTTTTCAGGTAAAATCTCAATAAAATTGCGCTATTTTAATAAAATTGAATTTTATTTAGTCATATAAAATAAAAGAATAATTAAGATTATTGTTATACTTTTATTGAATATTATTATTCAATACGGAGATTTTATTCTCTAGATTCTTCTCAATCTTTACAACTTAAGATTAAAGTCAGTGATAAAAATGTACACATATTGGATATTATAATGAAATTCTAAAAAAATTCACATTCTAAGTTTTGAATATCCAAAGAGCTGATTCAAAATGGACTAATATTATATTTAAATCATTCCTACAGAGGAAAAATTTTCATTTTGAAATTAAAAATGACCAATATTTCATCCCTTAATTGGTAAAATAACAGGAAAATAATATTAAATTCCGATATATCCCAAATCGGATATTATATACAGTATTTATTATCATTTTAAATAGTTTCCTCTGAAGAATTTAGGTAAATTATTGTACAAATAAATCCTGATTAAAATTATGTTAAAATCTTGCATTTATACGTATTTTATTTAACTCAAAATAAAATTTATTACTTCTATAAGGTGAGAATACTCCCGTTTTACACAATATAATTTGCACTTACTCGAAATTAAAAATTTAGAAATACTAAATTCTGAGTCTAGTATATCTCATTGTTGTATAAACGCATTAATTAAAAGTTAATTCCATGAATAATAATAAAAAAATTCAAACATAAATATTCTTTTTTTATTTTACACAAAATCAAGGAGCTCATTTTTTCATTGATTTAATCTGATATTCTTTATATAAGCATCTTTTGTGCAAAAGTTTATGTTTTATGACAAAAATATATTCAAGTTAGCCTGAAAATTTTTCAAAGAAGATTTATAGATTAAGATTTTTTTTCAATATTACTTCTCATTTTTGCTAAATATTGATTTAATAGCTCAAATAATATATTTAACTAAAGTTAAAAACAAATTTATTCAATTTTTCAAGATAATGGCTAAAATTTTGGTCAAAATAAATATCCTAATTATTATTTCCAATTTTAAAAGCATTTTATGCTTCATGTCTTGATTTATTATTTCATTAATACCCTGTGCTCTAGATATGAGCCTTTGAGTATTTGAATTTGATTTATCTAATTAACAATTATATTAAAAAAATATATATTAAAGTAATTTTATTTAAAGATATTATCATATAAAACGAAATTAAAATTATTCAGCAGTGACTTTTTTTTATTATAATATCTTAATTAATTAATCGAAAATTTTTTGACGCTACATAATAAATAAAAAATAATTTCAAAAAAGCCTTTATAGATGAAATTATGATTATTATAAAGTCGATAAATTCAATTTTTAACTCAAAATAACTATCACATAAAAAAAAACTTCTGTTTAAATAAAAAAGAGGTTCTTTGATAAATCAGAAGTATCTCCAAAAATATTTTTTAATTTAATATATCTCGATATTATAAATATAATGCATATTTCTCTGATAAAAATTAATTTTTAAATAGCGAATTTTTTTATCATTTTATTTAATAATTACTAATTTCAAGTTTTAATTGATAATTTAAATTTTAAATTGATACCGTACCTTTATTTGATAAAATAATTTAAGATTATAGTTAAATCCTTTTATTGTACTGGAAACCTAATAACTTAAAAATCTCAGGTTAGATAATAGTTTTCGACCTGATTACTTGAGGTTCGAAAATTTTAAGAGATTTTATCTAATTTTCAGCTTTAATCAATAATCGCATATCTTTATTAAAAAAATTTCGATAATATAAATTTAGAGGAAAAAAAAGCACCTATCTATAAGATAAGTTTTTGTAATTGAGGTTTTATATTGTAAAGATACGATTAATTAATAAAATAATTGTTGAAATATTACAAAAATCTAAATGTGAAATCTTACAAAAGAAAAAAAAAAATTAGTTCAAAATACTCATATCTCTTAATAATATCCATTAGATCTTCAAATTATGTTATTTATTTTTTGTGTTATTTCATTTTTTATAGAGCCAAAATATTATAATTATTATAAAGCTCATATTATGAAATATTTAATGTTTATTATAAGTATCCCTCTTTACCATCCTATTTCTGCTCTTTAGAATCGGTAAGTACTTTCTATTTTTAAATTAACTTCAATCATTAACGTATGCTCTAAAAAAAAAATTTCAAAAAAATAGCACAAAATTTATTTCCGACTATATTATGAAGATAATAACCCTCCCTGAAAAAAATTGATCCACGTGAAACAAAATCATCTTTAAACACTAATAACTTTCTTACATTACTGATAGTTAATCGGAGACATAATTTTTTATAACCATTCATTAAAAAAACTAAATTTGAACTACTAATGATTTTTAAGAACAATTAATTTGTTTTATAAAATATATTTACCACTTCAATGAAGATTGATAAAAAAACATGAAAACAATCAAAAAATATATTAAAAAATATTGTGATTTTTTAAAAAGATATCTTCAGCTAGATATTTACATTCATATAGCGCATCTCATATTTTCTATTTATGAATTTTGAAAAAAAAAAAAATTTTAAATTTAAATATTTTATTTAGGACAAGTAAATGTAGATATTAGGAGTTTGTTTCCTAGTTACTATTTTGATTGGTTAGTTTTTTACATATTCTCTAACTTAAAAACTTTAATAGAACTCATATTTACTTGGAAAGAGCTATATTTCATTATTAAAATCTGCATTTGTTAATTTTTATTTTAAAAAAAATAAATATAATATTAGGTTTATATATACAAATATATATGATTAAAATGATTTTCTATTTAAAGTTGAATATTATTTGTTTTCTTAAGGAGTCACAAATAAATATTTTAATTATTAATTTAATTTCTAAAATATTATTATTTTTCGATGACGAAATAGTAAATATAAATACACATCTTCTTTTTGAAAATCAAGATCACGCTCAAAATATTTTCAGCTAATCTTTGACAACTGGTATTTCGAATAGAATTTCATTCTTTAAAAAAACTAAAACTATCTCTTTCAATCTGTTAAGCCATATATTCATTATTTACTCGATATAAAAAACCCCATTTTCATAAACCAATATAGCTCAGGATTTGAATGAATTTTAACCTCATTATTTTTGGATGTAAAAGGCTTTATATATTGATTTCTACAGATAAAAATAATTGATTTTAGTAAAATTTGGTTATTAAAAAGGAATAAAATCTACCACTATTTTAGATGGAAGTTCAAAAAAATCTATAAAATATAAACTTCTCTACATATGGAGTTTTTTTTGACAGTTAAGCTGAACCTTTATAAAGAATTACTATTTTATTTCTTGAATCAATCAGAAAATTTTAAAATTTTGAATTCTTAGGAAAATGATTTTCTATTATTTTCTTTATCGATCGATAAAAATTGCATAAATACTTCATTTTTTAGAAACATTTTTATTGAAATTCTAAAAATATTGTCATTCAGCATAAACTTTATAGTAAATATATCTTCATATACCAATTAAATATATGCTGTTTAGATTTTTTAAGATTAAATTTGGTGTTTTTGAAGTATGGAACCAAAAGCGTTTTGTTTTAACGCTAGTCAAAAATTGATTTAGTGCTGCTGATATCTGTACTACTAATCGAAAATATGGTTATTTTCTTTCCAGTTAAATATATTATTATTGATATCATTTTTTTAAAACACTGAATATCTATAAATGACTTTCATTGTTATCTTTGAATATTATAGAGATCGATATTGGTATAAATGATTGATTTAATTCAGTTATTCCAGAGATTATCACATTATTTTATCCATTGATTAATTTAAATATAAGTTCTATGTTCATCACTCTGGAACAAAAAAATATTCCTATTGCCTTTTTTTTTGAATTTGCAATGGTCTTTAAGTTATTAATACTCTTAATATATTGAAATATATGCATTAACCCGTAAAAACCCCATTTAATTAAATAGATAAATACTCGCAATTATTATTATTATTATTTTAGAGAAAAAAAAATCGATTAAAATACCTTTCATACCCTGCAAAATATTTAAATCATTGCTATAGAAACCAATTTATAGTTATTTCTTCTTTTTCTTCCGTTATTTGCAACGTAATATATCTTTTTCAGGTTCACATTTATAACTTTTTTTTAGATTTAAGATTTAACCTCATATTTAGTAGATAATAAGTCAATTTATTTTCTTTCACTGTGGATTTTTTTTGACGCGGAAAGTTATCTATTCATTGTTGTGGTAGGTTTTGAATCGTTTATTGAAAACCCTGTCTACTTTTAATTTGCAGCTGCACCCGTTTATATCTTTATTTTATCAGTATTAGAATGTGGATACTTATTTTTTTTAAAATTTTTTGAACTAATTTTCCATAATTCGGAGCCTTTTGTGCACTCATAATTATCTATCAGTTTCCAATCAACTATTTTTCGTAATATAACTTTATTTTTAGATTAATTTATTTCAAATTGATTTTTTATAACTTATAAAAAATATATATGTAAGAATTGAATAGGTGACAATGCTAATGAAGCATTTAAATATAATAAGTGCATAACATTGGAATATATATTATTTAGATCAAAATGGGTGAGTATATTTAAAATGTTTTAAAAAACAAAAAAAACGATTGGGAAAAGTGAATAAATCCCAAATAAAACACTTAAATATAATTATTTCATAAAAAAAACAAATAAAAGTAAAATTCGCGTTTAATTGAGATAAATAAATATCAAAAAAAAACGAGGGATTTTATTAGCATAACGCATTTTTATCTAAAAAAATTGAAATGATCAAATCCAATCATAAAAAAAAATTAATTTGGTTTTATAAATATACCTAATTTGTGTATCAATTTGGTTCAAATTCCTCGATAAAAAACTGAAAGCCTATAATTTTAAATTTGCATTGTTTTTTACCCTTTTTAAAGAGAACATGAATTCAAGACATAAATACTGCGACTAATTGAGGCAGAGCTCAAATTATCAGATTTAAAAATAACTGAGAATATATAAGTCCATTTTTTAGCTGTTACTAGTTTATAAACCATTTTTGGCATTTTAATTACCGACGGAAGGGTAGTATAATTTACCAATGAATATATAGGATTCATATTATAAGTTGAAAATTCAATTGTATAAGTCCTTTAAATAAAGAACTTTAAATTTCTATTTCCATTATTTAAAAGTATAGTTAGGTCTAATTAACCAAACTTTATAATAATAAAAAGATAAGCTGTTAAAAAAGAAAGCTATTATTCCTTAAATTCCTTAATGGCTTTTTACTAAAATGAAAATTGGCCAAGCAAACGCAAATATCATATATGTGTTGGAGAATATCCAAAGATGTTCTCACATTGTTTCTAGCCACTCAGTAAAATTGCTTTAGACGATATTAATAAATTATTAGTGTTTTACTAACAGATCACAATTTAGAATTATTTCTGAAGTAGAATTGTATTATTAAAGACCTTTTTTTAGGAATTATCGTGGGAATATATCGCTGTATACCAGATATTATAAATTAGCAATTATGGTCTAAAAGTGAGACTGTCCTGGAATTAGAGCGTGCGGATATTTTTGAAGAGACTTCAGATATACCTCCAATATATCTAAAAATATAATAAAATCGTTTTTAGTACACGATTAATTGTTCTAATAATCGTCACTCTTCCTTCAGGCAAGTTTCAGTACTCGTGAATTACAAAAAAAAATTTTTTTAACCGAATAAAATACTTTTTAATCCCTCAATTTTCTAGATTTACTGGGGAATTTTCGCATAGAAGCGTCAATTGTCAATGCGACTTCGGGATAATGATTAAAAGATATACTTTGTAATGATTATGTGATTTTTTAAAACCATCAGAAAATAATCCTTAAGTTTCTTTTTCTTAGAATTTGCCATTATTCTATTAGTCTTTGGGAACAGGAATGGCTCATAACAAAGCTCATATCGATCAAAAAAAAAAGATGCATACTGCTTCAAAAAATATAGAAAAAAATAGCCATCTTTTCAAGATATATTTGGGGGTTTTTTGTTTCAAGCTTCACATTCCTGCAAGATCACCGCTTAGCAATGAAAATAAAAAGTCAAATTCTTGCAAGTTAAAACTCGGTAAAGTAATCAAAATATGCTCTGAAAATTTATCAAAGTATTTATCCACGCTTTGAGATTCATACTCAATAGAAAAATCTGTATGTGGGTTTAATTGAAGGTAAGAGTCGCTAGCCTCTGTTTTCATTAAAAAGTTTTGGGATATTAAATCTGATTTTTTTTTGAATAAATAGACAATGATTTTCTTTTTCTTTTTAAAAAAATAGTACACCCGATATGTATGTACATGTGTATTTACCCGAAAATTTGGATAAATATTTGTAAATGATATCTGTAAAAAAAAATTCGATAAAAAAATCTAATAACCTATTAAAAACCAAAGAATTTTTAAGTTTCATTTATATCAAATAATTTTTTAAAATCTGAAGCTAATAATCAAAAAAGCTAATTTTATATCTAAATTGTAAAAAAAAAAAAATAGAAAAAAAACGTTATATTGATAAATTTTCTGCAATTTCTTCATATGCTTGCATCTCAATTAAACGTCAAACTTCCCATTTTTGTGCATTTTTCACAAATCAAACCAAATCATATGATATTTTTTTCCCTTTTAATAAAATGGAGATCTTTATTCATTTTTTCAAAAAATTCTAAAAAAAACAGTTATTCTGACAATTAGGACTATAAAAAAAACTTATAATTTTTTATATATAAGGGGGTCTATTTCATTGATCACATAATGAATATATTTAACTAAAACAGTGAAATAATGAAATACACGTCTGTACTAATAATTCTATTAATAAAAAATTTTATACTCATATGAAGTTTTGAATCCTCAGCTGGAAAAATTCAAAAAATGCTTTTGATAAATTAAGAATCTTGAATCTATTTACCATTTACTTTTTAGACCATTTCGCAATATTACTGAAAACACATATTTTGATTTGAATTCGATTAAAATTAGACAAAATCCACATATTAAATTTATGCGATTATTGGATAAAGTACACACATTAGTCGAAAATCACTATAGATAGCCATATCTAGTCTGATTTAATCCATTTTGTTTAAAATAATCGAATCTTAACCAATATTTTCGAAATTTAAAATTAATCACCATTTCTGGTCCTATATTTGTGATTTAGTCCTATTTTTATGCACTAACGGATATAATTGGCCCAATTTATTGATCTTCCCGATTATATATAATTTTAGAATGATACCATTAACTAGGACATGATTCAATTAATCGAATTTTTTTTTCCCTCAATTAATGATTAATTGACTAATTGATTTTTCAAACTCGATTAATCAAGCTAATCGCTATGTTTTTATTCGATGATTTAAATACAAAAAATAGTCATTTGGACAAAAAATAAGTTTTTAATGACGTTATCTTACAATAAAATTCCGTGATACAAAAAAATTAATAGTTAAAATAAAACCATCCGGTAATATCGTATAAATTTAAGATGGTACTATATTTTTTATCAATATGGAAGATTTTTTTCAAGACTTATCTATTATTTAATATGTAAACTATTGACTAAAACAAAATTATATCATTCTCAAACCAATATAAACGGAAAGATACCATCTCTAATAAATTTTTGAAAATTTGCCAATAGATGATTCCCTTTTGTAACTTTATATTCCAGATCAGCCAATAATTTTGTGAATTTTCTTAACTCTGTATTTCCAAATTCGGAAGGCAGTAAAAATTTAGCGGGAAGGTGTATGCTATCAAAGATAATCTCCCATATAGGTGTTTATTAAAAAAAGTGCTGAAACACAAACTAGGGTAAACGTCTGAATTTAATGGTCAGTAGATAATAATTAAAGTATGTTTTCGTCAAGTAATAATCATTTTGGAAAATCAGCAATGGCAATACTGACCAATGAAACTCTTGATAATCGTTAAAACAACAATTAATTTGCTTGAAAATTTACCCAAATAATCATTAATTGGTTTTGGCAGAAAACAGTTAATTGACCATGCCCTACCATTAACTCTTTCCGAATCCAAATTTTTGCTATACTCCTATTTATGTATAAATACTTTTTCAATTGGCCCAATCTTTTGATATATCAAATAATATAAATATATTTTTATTCCAATTCTAACATACAATGAAAAATGAATGCCATTTTTTGTATCATCGACCCTGAAAGCGTTAAATGAAAATTGGGTGTCAGGAATATTCGCCTATTTTCATTTGACCCACTGACAATTTGGCTTACTATTTTTACCACCTTATAGTATCACCTACTGCCCAATCGGTCTACTTTATATTTTTACTATCACATAATTAACCTACCTACAATTTTTCAAATCACTAAATTACAGGGTTTTCCAAATCAATGGAACCTTTTTTTCAAAAAAAAAATCTTTTTTTCAAACCAATTGAATCTCTTTTTCAGAAAAATAACCTTTTTTCCAAACCAATTGAACCTTTTTTTCATAATAACAGAACTTTTTTTTCATTTCAATAGAACTTTTTTTTCATTCCAATAGAACTTTTTTTTCATTCCAATAAAGTCTTTTTTTCA
>LSSL01000770.1:0-11651 GCA_001953115.1 Smittium mucronatum | reverse complement strand
ATAATAGGCTTGGGAATTGGCTAAATCTCCCAATAAACAAATTTTATTTTTTAAAAAATGTTCGATTTTTATGAAAATGAGGTTCTACTGGTATGAAAAAAAGGTTCTACTGTTATGAAAAAAAGACTTTATTGGAATGAAAAAAAAGTTCTATTGGAATGAAAAAAAAGTTCTATTGAAATGAAAAAAAAGTTCTGTTATTATGAAAAAAAGGTTCAATTGGTTTGGAAAAAAGGTTATTTTTCTGAAAAAGAGATTCAATTGGTTTGAAAAAAAGATTTTTTTTTTGAAAAAAAGGTTCCATTGATTTGGAAAACCCTGTAACCTATTTGCACATATACCTACCGCACAATTGGCCCATTTACAAATTGGCTTCCTATTTTATCGTATGCTTAATCTATAATATTAATATAATTGCTTCCAATAAGAGCTCATAAAGTAAGTGACCCTCCAAAAATCAAGACTTTAGCAAAAGGTATTAAAGTTTGAGGGTTTTAGTCACTAAGCAACATATTTTAAATGCTACCCGTGTACCTGAATATCGCATAGCTAAGTTGATATAATATACAAAGATCTATTTATAAATGGTTTAAGTAGCACTTTAAAAAAAAAAAAATCATCCACCCTCATTTATTTAAAGACTATGGCTAAGTTAAAGAGATGTTTTAAAAACTCTATATAATTAAATATATCACGGGGATAAAAGATAGAGATATTTCAATATATCTTTATGATATTTGGGACATATCCTCTTACCCCAAAATGTTTGAGCAGGTGATAAATGAACTAATCCTATTAGCTCGTGAGATCAGAAAAAGTATCTAATACCCAATATTGTATCCTAAATTTCAATATTTTATGAAGTTAATACCTCGTAATAATAGATTTTTTGGATTTATAGTAACTTTCATATATATCGCTATTATTATAAATAGAATTGAATTGATATTTTAAATTTCTGGCAGTATTTTTATTTATTTTCCTTATAACTTTATATAATATTAATCTTCTAATATTTTTCTTTGTTTGAATGTTGTATTTACAAATAAGACTAAGATCTTTTTTTTTGTTACTTTAATTAGAATTATACCGACTTCAATACTACTCCCCAATGCAAAACAAATTAATGAGTAGAAATATGCATCCACAAATATAACATTATATCAATAGAAAATTTGAACATTATGTTAATTGTTGGTCTAACCGTTTGAATAAGGTTCCATAAAATTAACTAGTGTTGTCTAATATTTAATATAGGGCTGTATCCTCATTTTTGGGTAAAAAAAGATTTCATAATTTATGATTTTGTATCCTCTTAACATATAATAATTGTATATCATAGGATTTACTATAATTGAAATTAAGTGCAATTCAGGTACACTGGTAGCATTTAAAATATGTTTCTTAGTGACTAAAACCCTCAAAATTTAATACATGGGAGATTCTTTTCAAAACCAGACTTTTTTTTACTGTCCAAGCTATTGGCTACACTTGAATTTATTTCATACCAGTCCAATAAAAATAGAAAAACATACTAGCTCTAATAAATTTTCAACATTTTACCAATAAAAAATTATCTTCTAAAATTCATATTTTTAATTAGTAACTTTATTTTTTTATCTTAGTGCCATATTTCCAAACTAGGAAAGTAGTAAAAATTTAGTAGGAAAGTGTCTGCTCTTCAAAGAGAATCTCCCAAATTTTGATAAAGTTTTGATTTTTGGAGGGTCACTTACTTTATGAGCTCTTATTGGAAGCAATTATATTAATAGTGTAAATTAAACATACGGTAAAATAGGAATCCAATTTGTAAATGGGTCAATTGTGCGGTAGGTGTATGTGCGAATAGGTTAATTTAGTGATTTGAAAAATTGTAGGTAGGTTAATTGTGCGATAGTCAAAATATAAAGTAGACCAATTGGGCATAGGTGAAATTGTAAGGTGGTAAAAATAGTAGATCAAATGGAAATAGGCCAATAGTCACGTCACCTGAAAATTGATATCCAATTTTTGACTATTGGCTCTGATAGGATTATCCAATATATTCAAGGCATTACAGGCTTTTTCATAGCAATAAACCCTTTTTTTAGATTTGAGGGGTTATTTTTTTGATGAAAATATCAAAAGCGTTATAATTGGATTGAATGATTATTTATACCAATGAAAAGCAAAAAACTAATAACACCTAAGAACAATTAAATTTTAACCAATATTTACATATATTTATGTTCATAGGTGAAAGATACTTTTTGGTTATAAGAATGTCCCCAAGGTCTAGAAAAAAAAGTCTATTGGAATGAATAAAGGGTCTATTGCTATGAAAAACCCTGTAATAAGTTCTGCCTCAAAAGAACCTTTCAATATGATTTACGGGATATTGACCAATAAAAAGTTCCAAAAGAATTATTTATGCTTTCGGTATGGAATGAAGATACAGAATAATGTCTTTATTGGTTCTAATGGGTCAGATGATGATTACTAATTCAATATTTTATTGGATTATACAAGGAATCTGGCTCCTTCAAGACAGAGCGTATCAAAAGATATTGTTTGCCAAACCAGTAATATATAGATTAGACGCCTAATCTAGTTTAAATTCAGGCTATTGGACAATTTCATGTAATGTATAAATTGAAGTAAATCGTTTTTGGCTAATAGATGTAGTGAGGGAATTTGAAACAAAAGCAGGCATAATTATGTTATCTGCCAATATAATTCAGTAAAAAAAATAAAATAAAAATAAAGCAGGCATAGAGTAATTGATTTCTCAACTAGAGCTACCATCTGGCAGATTTCTCGATTTTTGGAGCTTTGAGGTGAATAAAAAGGAAGGCGATATAGCTAAGTGACATATTTAAATTATCAAGCTCGAAATTAGGGATAGGATTTGTATCATGAGATAATACTGAAGAAGTGATAATCCACACTCTATATACTGAATTACAGTTACAGGCGATCGGATATAGGCTACATGATCAAATATGTGCAAATATAAATAGCCTGATTTTATTATGGTAGCGCTATGATCAGAGAGCAATAATATTATAAATCATCTTTTCAACTCATTTTCTATTGGCTAATGGCGGATTGTTTCGAATCGGCCTTCAGGAAGATTTTCTATTTAAGGATTGATCAATAGCTTATATTCAGTACTTTTTTTTTTTTTAAGCTCATTTATTTAAACCAGATGTTTTCAAACGGGTTCAGAAGAGCAGAGCTAACAAGAGTAGTTTTCCCAAAACTGCTGAGAAATTTTGGTAGCAGCCCCCTAGTTCGCTCTGTCAAAGTTGATCTCAAGCTGTTAGGAAAGTTGAGAAGAGAAACCCAGGTTCAAATATCAAAGGCTTCAGAGGCTCTCCAAGCAACAAATAACGATTATGATTTGGCTATCAAATGGATAGAGAAGGATTTGTTGATTTCTGGGGCTAAAAAAGCTGATAAATTTAGTGGTAGAGCTACTACTGAGGGTTTGGTTTCATTGTACACCAGCCCAGACAAGAATTCCGCTTCAATTATAAATGTAAGTTTCTATGTTTTATTCTCTATTAATTTAAAATAAAGCTATTTTGTTTCTAATTTACCCTTGATATTTCTAAAATTAATCTTTTAGTTGGCTTGCGAGACCGATTTCGTATCCAACAATGAGAATTTCCAAGAATTAGCTTTTCAGATGTCGGATGTCAGCGCACGGATTGCTGGCCCTGAGCTTTCTTCTATAAATATAGATTCGATTCTAGCTTCTTCAATAGCTTCTGATCCAAAAACTACTGTGTCTTCCATCCTGATCTCAGCAATTGGTAAGATGTCTGAGAATATCTCTCTGAAAGCCGCCTTTGGAGTAAATCTATCCTCTCGTTCTGGTAGTCCTTCTTATATTTCTACATATATTCACTCTGGAAATCTAACTGTGTCTACTAGTTCTGATCCCTCTAAAAAGAACGGGAAGCTTGCTAGCATTGCTGTATTACACTCTGAGGACCCACAGGTATACACCAATCCAGAGTTTTTGCGTTTTGCTAGACGTATTGCACAGCAAGCCGCTGGTTATAAGCCTGGATATCTTTCCCCCTCCGTCCCATCGCTTAATTTAGGTTCGGATTCTGATGCTGTGTTTTTGGATATGGAGTTCATGTTCAATACTGAAGATCAAACTGGAAGAACTGTTGGTCAAGCTTTATCAAATATTTCAAAATCTTGTAACTCTCAGGTTTCGATTAAGTCAATAGCATTCATTTAGAACCAAAATATGATGCTTTTTTCAAAAAGATATATATCACTATTCTCCATCATTTACCGTCCACACCATTAAATTATAACTCCAAACTGGTTTTAAGTAAGATGTGTTTTATTTTACCAACTCTAAAAATTATTGACTGTTTTCAAATAATTTCAAAAGTTTTAAATTTTAATGATATATTTTAATCAAAGATTATAACTAAATAAAATGCTAGATTTTCTTTTAAAATATGCGGTCTAGTCTCAATAGTTGGGGGTGATGATTGTTTATTTTCAACCTTACCCTATATAGAATCTGCTCAATAGTGCTTTTTTTGTTATTACAAAAACGTTCTTTTTCTCTTCTCTAAACCTTTACAAGGTTGAGCCCAAGTGGATTGGACTCGTCATTCTCGTCCAAATTTGGAAGCGATAGATCTATTCTATCCTCCTTATAGTCTTCATCATCCTCAGAATTTATTTTGGCCCCCAGAGACGAGGTTGAAAGAACTCCGCTTAGGTTATTTGTTGATCCTGTTAAACTAGATAATTCTGAGCCGGAAACTTCTGTTTCAGTCCCTGTAGCCGAGGAGGTTGATGGGGTTACACCTTGTGCTGGAGATGATGAGAGTGGCAGAGATGTTGTAGTAATTGGCAGAGATGGTTGAGCTGTGGATATAATCGGAATTGAAATGCTAGCAATTGGTTGAGATGGCTGGATTGTGCCTTCAGGTAAGGTGGCAATTGGTTGAGATGGACTTACTGTACCTTCAGATGTAGTGGAAGTAGTTTTAGTTGGTTCAGATGAATTGGTTGTGCTCTCAGTAGAGGTGGTGGGAATGGTTGTGGTTGGTTGAGATGACTTGGATGCACTCTCAGAAGAGGTGGATGATAAAGATGGAGATGGGGATGTGGTTGTAGTCGTAGTTGGCTGAGATGACTGAGATGGGATTTCAGGAGAGGTGGAACTAGAGGGTGAGGATGTGGTTGTGGTTGGCTGAGATGAGCTTTCAGAGGAGGTGGAAGTGGGGGATGAGGATGTGGTTGTGTTTGTGGTTGACTGAGATGAGCTTTCAGAGGAGGTGGAGGTGGAGGTGGAAGTGGAGGATGAGGTTGTGGTTGTGGTTGAGGTTGACCTAGATGACTCACTTGTACTCATAGAAGAGGTGGGGGAAGTGGTTGTAGTTGACTGAGTTGTGCTCTGAGAAGACGTAGAGGATGAGGCTGTAGTTGTTTGAGAGGACTGAGACGAACTTGTAGGTGATGTAGAAGTTGCCGTAGTCGATTGGGAGGTCTCAGTTATGCTCCCAGAAGATGTAGAGGATATACTGGTGGTTGTTGTTTGGGAAGACTGAGATGAACTTATAGATGAACTAGAGGTTATTGTAGTTGGTTGGATAGTACTTAGAGTTGGGAAACCTGTTGGAGGTGAGCTGAATATTGTGCGAGTGCGTGATCTGGAATTTGTGCTACTTGATGAAGTTGAACTTGTGAGAGGGCTAGTGGTCGAGTTTATTGTAGAACTTTCCGATTGTATGCTCGAAGGCCCAGCGGTAGAGCTTGAAATAGTGCTGAGAGTAAATACAGTGGAGCTAGAAGTTCGAGGTATAGTTGTTGTCAATGAGTTGGTAGTTTCAGTCTGTGTAAGTGTTGGTACTGAGCTTGTACTGGGTAGGGAAAATTGGCCTT
Source organism: Smittium mucronatum (assembly GCA_001953115.1). Lineage (NCBI taxonomy): Eukaryota > Fungi > Kickxellomycota > Harpellomycetes > Harpellales > Legeriomycetaceae > Smittium > Smittium mucronatum. The sequence continues at coordinate 5,747 of LSSL01000770.1, read as the reverse complement.
TCAAAAACAAATCCAGCTCATTTAGTTTCAATATAGCGTCATAATTTATCGGATATTCTCCATAAATGGCATTGAATCCCAACTCCAATACTTTATCGATTATATTAGAAACCGTTATATATATATCAGCGCCATCAGTAGTTACTGATGTTGTAGTTGGTGATTCGGTTGCGCTCAAAAGTCTGGATGAAATTTCAGGAATGATGGTAGAAATGATTTTTTCGCTTATTACACTCTCAATACTCAATACAGTTGTTGTTGTACCGACAGTAACGGTTTGAGTTGTAGCTGGCGCACCAAATTGTCTCATGCTAGATAGTTGTTCCTTGATGGCATCTATAATTGGTCTTACAATTGAGCCTACATTCTCGCCATACCCTGCACTTTCTTCATACCCTAAACTTGTTCGAATGTCTATGGTAGTAGGTACTAGCACTGTACTTTCTCTTTCAATCACTCTGGTGACTGTTGTAGGTACTAAACTTTCTTGAGTGGTGGTAAACATGTTTTCCAATGTAGTAGTTTCCATTATTGAGACAGTTTGTATGCCTATTGTTGCATTTCGAGCCAACGCCGATCCTATAGGTGCGCGTGTATCTTCTAAAGATACATTAACTGTTACTGTTTCAGTAAAGCTAACAGTTTCTGTGGTGGAAGTGCTTATTATCTCAGTGGTAATTATAGTATCAGTTATAGTCCCGAAAATGGTAGTTCCGCTGTTTAAAGTGCTGGTGACTGTTTGAGTAACGGTTACACTATTCACAACCGAAGGAAGAACGTTAGTACATTCAGATACTGTCACTGGAGAGAACACTGTTGATGGACTTGTAACTGTGGAAAAGTTGGTTAGGAATTGGGTGATTGTTTCAATTGCGGGGTTATTCAAGAATTCTGTAACTGTTGTACCAACAGTGGATGTAACTGGGACAGTTTGAACTATCGAATCGGTTACTGTTATGAATTCTGTTGATACTGAATTGTTATTCACTATAGTTGTCACGGTAGCTGTGTTTCCGGTGGACACAGATTCAACAACTGTGCTAGTTTGGGTGGTGGTTACTGTCTCCACTCCGCTATTGACAGTTTGAGTAAATGTAACAGTGCTTAACCCTGCGCTGTTTGTGCAATTGGAGATAGTAGCCGTAAATGATTCTCCTACGGTTACTGTTTGAATAATTGTTGACCCACCTTCGGTTACAGTGAATGTAGTTCCTGGTTGCGACTCAATGATTGTAGCTGTTATGGAATCGGTTATTGTTACAGTGGATCTTAATCCTAATGAGGGCAGAGTAAATGTTGGTCTAGTTCCTGAAACAGTTACAATAGAAGTGATAAAGTCGGTCACAGTAGCAGTAGTCTCAGATCCTTGAGCTGTTATTGTGGTTACTGTTCCTAGACCAGGAAGGGTTACAGTAGCTGTTACAGAATTAGTGACAGTAGTTATGGATCCAGAAATCGGAATTGTTACAGTAGTCGCTGACCCTGGCACTGTTACAGTGGAGGTAGAAGAGTTGAAAATAGTAGTTGCTGATCCGGAAACAGGTATTGTTACAGTAGCAGTTACAGAGTTAGTGACAGTAGTTACAGACCCAGAGATTGGAATTGTGATAGTGGTTATAGATCGGGATGCTGGAACTGTAACTGTGGTTGCTAATCCTGGTATTGTAACTGTAGTAGTTGCAGAATTAATTATTGTGGTTGCTGAGCCAGATACGGGTATTGTTATGGTTGTAGTTGCAGTTGCAGTTGTAGAGTTGGTAACTGTAATTACGGATCCAGATACTGGAATCGTGATGGTGGCTATAGATGCAGATCCTGGAACAGTAACTGTTGCGGTCGCAGATTGAGTAATGGTGGTTATAGACCCAGATACTGGAACAGTGACTGTTGTTGCTGATCCTGGTATTGTCACAGTAGCGGTTGCAGAATTGATTATAGTTGTTGCTGACCCGGAAACAGGTATTGTTACGGTAGCAGTCACAGAGTTAGTGACAGTAATTACAGACCCAGAGATTGGAATTGTGACAGTGGTTATAGATCGAGATGCTGGAACTGTCACTGTGGTTGCTGACCCTGGTATCGTTACAGTTGCAGTCGCAGTCGCAGTAGCAGAATTAATTATTGTAGTTACTGATCCAGAAATAGGAATTGTTACAGTGGAGACAGATGCTGGTCCTGACACAGTAACAGTTGCAGTTTCAAAATTTGAAACTGTGGTTATAGATCCAGATAGTGGAACTGTTATGGTGGTTGCTGACCCTGGTATTGTTACAGTCGAAGTTGCAGAATTGATTATTGTGGTTACTGATCCAGATACAGGGACTGTTGCAGTGGTGGTAGCAATGGCTGAGTTGGTAACAGTTATTACAGATCCAGACTCAAAAATAGTTACTGTTGTAGCAGATCCAGATAGTGTTGCAGTTACTGTAATCGTAGCAGAGGGATAACTGGACTTTGTAGAGGTGATTGTATCAGTTACAGTAGCAGTAACAGTGGCTGTTCCGGTTCCTGAAGCTTGGATAGTGGCTGTTACAGTGGAAACCCCGGTACCTTGCTCGGTGATAGTGGATGTAACAGTAGCTGCTTCAGTACCTTGTGCGGTAACAGTAGCGCCAGGACCAGATACTGTAATAGTTTCGATTGAGCAAGTTTCCGGTTGAGTCCAAGTGGAAGCCGGAATAGATGTCGTGACAGTAACAGTAATGTATTCAGATACTGTGGAATATAAAGAGGGATTGTTTTGTTCTGTGGTGGTGAAAATCACAGTATTAGTTACTGTGGGATATGTTGAACCGGTAACTGTAATAGTCTCGAAATTTGGGGGATTGATGGTGGTTGGCTCAACTGTAGTGGTTTGAGTAATTGTGATTATGGTTGTTGGCACTAAATCTCTTGGAGATTGTTCATTTTGATTGCTATTGATGGGATATCTGCTTGGAACCCATGCAGATGAAGTAGATGAGTCGAAACCCATGCCATCCTTTTTATTTGGAGAGTATCCAACAGATAAAGTTGTCAGTTTAATGTAGTTATCTAAGAAAACAACTTTATCTGGACCATTTACAACACTGCTGACCAAATTAGCAACTTCAGGAGTGTCGGGCGTGTCTCGTTTTTGGGGGCCATTAATTGGAGATTTTTCTGATAATGCAGCAGAAAGCACGCTAGGAATTCCCAGAGCGGCTATCAAAAGTAAGCGTTTAATCATTATTTTTCAGCTCTTTGTTCCGCCTTCTGATAAAGAAATTACGATGCTAAAAAATAAAGAGGAATTTTGATATTAAAGCTTTCGTGGTATTGGATATACAACAATATTTTTTATAGAAATGTAATCTAACTAATAAAAAAAGTAGACAGTTAACATAAAAATAACAATTTAGCTAACTTAATTTATTAAAAAAGGTATTCTCATAACCATTATATATCTTTTTTTTTTCTTTTTGTCCCCAATTAACTTAATATTCTGATATAATCAGATTTTCTTAAAAAAAATTTAAAAATTATAAATAATCATCATGTCTTTAATAGTTTTCTAAAGGTTTTAGATTACGGGTTAAGGAAGATTCATGGGTCTCAGAGGTGTCACTTCACCTAAGTGATCCATGTTTTATATATCAGCATTGAGAATTTACCAAAAGCAGAATTTCCACTTAGACGATAATTAAGGTTCTGTAATATTTTGCTAAAAAAAAGTCCACTAGGTGATCGATGAAATTCATCTCTAATCATCGCTCACTGGTCATTGCCTCCCAAAATCATTTGCACATTTAAATGTATAGATTTCTAGTGGTTTATTAAGCTAAAAGTGATTTCATTAAGAAACATGTATTTGACACAGCACAACCGAAACATTTTTGGGGGTGATAAGCGCATCATGATGCTGATTTTTCCGAATGAAAATCATAACTGTGAGTTCTAATTTCTGCCAAGGTGGACTATTCGTATCATCTTTTCCAAAATGAAAAAATCAGGGGTTAGAATTAGAAAATCTGATTAAAGTGTGCATAAAAATAACAGCAAAATTTCGGAATTGCTAATTGTAAAAGACTGAATAAAGAATTAATGTGGGGGAAGGTGTTGTTTATAAGATACTGGCACCCAAGATTTTTAGAGTTTCAAGAAATTTGAATAATAGACCAATAATGTTTGATTCGATTTGATTCCAAATCAGATTTAGGTTGTTTTTGTGTAGAAGTTTGTATCATCAAACAAAATACCCCGCACTTAAATTCTAACCAATAAAAATAAAAATCTTCCGAGACAATTTAAAGACAGAGTGAATTTTTATAACCTAATTCACCGCTAGTGATCGAATTTAAAGGTGGTTTATAACTATCCACCTCGAGCTAAAATCCTTAGGTAACATTCTAAAATCACTTAGTGAAAAAAATGCCCTTTTCAAGCTTTAAAAAAAGGTGTCTTTTAGAAAATAAATGGCTAACATATCCACTTATAATATAAAAAATTGATTTCATATTACCAGCTGGAAGATTTTTGGTTTTTTTAAAAAATCAAATAATTCCCCTCAGTACACTTTTAATTATCATATTATGGTTAGATTGATTTTTTAACTTTGGCCCTTATCACCCTACTAAAAACACTCAAATCTCCATGCTAGTTTATATAAACTCCCTTAGTTATTTCAATTTGACCACATGTCTGAAAAAAACGAGTTTAACAAATGTATGGTCACTCTTTTCTGATATTTAATCTGATATATAAACAAATTGGATATTAACTTATACCAGACTTTTTTATAAACTAAAACTATATATGACGTGGTTGTACTTATTGAAGAGCTAATTTCTAAAGATATAAAAAAAAAAATTCAAATTTTGATGATTTTTTTATAATAATTTTGGATTTGTGATAACTAGGTGTGTTATTGTATCTCTTATAAACATCCCTTTTATATATTTTAAAAACAAATCTAATATAAATAGTATAAAAATCATGAAATATCATTTAAATAAGCGGAAACTCTGTCATGATCATAGATATTTTTTTCTGAATCGTAAAGGTGATTTTCGAAATTTTCATTTAATATTTAATGGTACTCATTTTGTAAAAGGGTATAATTATTAATAAAAAATCAAAAGGCACGATATTTATGGATCGCTGAATTAAATCACTGTTTTTAAATAGCATGATTTTTTATGAAAATAAAAACAGAAATTTTCTTTTTCTTTTTTTACAAAAGTGTTTTCAGTATATAACTTTGAAATCAAATAAAATCCATGCCACCTTCACGTGTATATATTACATATATTAAATTTAAATATCAATTATATCTAAGATTTTATCTTCAATTTGAATTCTAAAAAGTAAATAGAAACACATTTAGGCTTATAAAAAAGAGAAAATTATTTATGTAAAAACTATTTGGCACTTAACACTTAAAAAACGATTAATGGCAAAGGGAAGGTAATAATTTAGAGTTCATTCGATTACTTTAATGCGTGATTATTTTAATGATTTGATGATACGAGAGTAAATGTCTACCCATTGCTCTTAGACACCAGGCAGCTATAAGATTTGAGTATACCCACAAAGTTCTATAATTTATTTTATTTATACTTCTATTTAAATTTAAAACTTTAATTTTTTTTTAACTGCCAGAGTGAAAAAATTAGCCTACAAAACCAATAGAATATTTATTTTTGCTCAATAATTCTCATAAGGCTATGGATTGATGGATTGGTTTATTTGGGGAAAATAATCATCATTTAAAAAATTAAGTTTTGTAA
>LSSL01000769.1:12348-31622 GCA_001953115.1 Smittium mucronatum | reverse complement strand
GGGGGGGGGGGGGGGGGGGGGGGGGGGGTAAATACCCTAAATGAAAGCAATAAAGCCAATAAGCCTGTATACCCCCCCCCCTCCGTTCAAGTGTCAAAGTCTTGATATCGGCAATTGGAGGGGGTTATTTTTAAAACGAAAACGAAAATCGAGTTTAGAATGGAAAATTTAAAACTCTTTAATTGTTCTAAAGAGTACTTAATGCTGCACTCACATTTTCATCTGTGGAATAAAGGCGCTTTTGGGGAAGATCATTTCGCAAAAGAATATTACCAAACCTCTGAATTAGATAAATTCTGTATTTTTGCTTTTTTTATAAAAAAACAAACTAACTAACAAACTAACCACGATCCATTTTTAGATTACAAGTAAAGGTATATATAAAGAGTAATAAAAAAAAATGATACAGAGGTAGGGTGATAATAAAAAAAAGTATAGAAAAAATTTAAGATTATATAGAATATTTGGTCCATATATTCACCTTCAGACTTGCAAAATTATTTTTAATGAAAAGAATAAAAACACGATTACTTGGATATATTAAAGGACCCAAGTGGGTGACATATATAAAAGTAGTTTCATCTAAAGGCATTTTTCATTATTGAAAATCCGTATTAATAGCCAGGATGTTGCTCAAAAAAATAATATCTGGTCTTATATATGCTAATAGACTAATTCCCAAGAAAATTAATTTAAAAAAAAAAATCAAAAGGAGTTTGGATTTTTTTTAAAACCAAACTCTTTTATTCTACTCAGCTGCTTTCATGATTCATTGGAAATATATCCAAGTGGTTATATCTCAAGAAATCAACAAATTATATTATATATTTAAGGAAACAAATCGGGTTTTTATTTCTGAGGATAGGGTCAGGGATGGGGTAACTCAATCATAACATTTTTTTTGAAGATGTTTCAAATCAAGTGCAATAAATTGTTAGCATTAGGCTAGTGGTTTAAAAGTGTTAAAGAAAATAAAAAATGGGATGTTTGAAGGTTGAGTAAAAAATAAATTTAAAGTTTTTTTTTTTTGAAAAGAAAGTTTCAATCTTTTGGTGATATTATTTTGCTTTTAATAATCTAATTTTTTTCAAAGTCTTTAGAATATTTGCAGTGTTTAAATTTATATTTCTTTACTGGATGGGTGGGAATAAATTTGGTTATAAATGAAAAATCAATATTCACATATTTTTACAAATGTTAATTTTAAAAAAAAACTCGCTATTAATAAGTGTTTTCAAAGAATAGATACAATTAATTGCCAGGCTTGTTTACTTTATAATAAAATTAAATGAGTACGTAGATTCTAATTTCTAGTATTTATTTAGAGAAGGTCTATTCGATAAATCATTCAATTTAGATACTATATGGGGCAAACCTCACTCTTTCAAAGATATAAACATAAATTACTTATAATAATTATCGTGAAATCCGTTCTTGTATTTATCTATATATTAGCTTTTAGTTCATATCTAGTTTAATAAACATAATATTTGATACTGCTTAAGCCATTTATAAAAATATTAGCCCAGATTTCAAACTTAAAATATATTATACGATTTTAATTCTCTATTTGAACACAATCAACGATAAGTATATAAATAATCTAAAACTATTTTTTAATTCTTATAAAATATATTTATGTTTTAAAAAAAAATCGTTTTTATTGGGGTTTTATTTTTAGAACATAAAAACTTTCCAGTACTTTTTTTTTGAGTCAATAGACTCAAATCTTGAAAAATAGGGGGGGAAATCATTTAAATTTCAATGATGAAAAATGATATTTAAAATAATTTCGTATTCATTTAAATCTAATTTCGGGGTACGTATTTTTAATTGGTAATATCATTCAATATTTCATTAAATATTTAGATTAGATCAAAATCTGACAATTTTTTTAATAAGATTTAAATCAAATAAATTGGAAAATTATAGATATGGAATTAGTAAATAGGTATTAAGATAACAAATAATGCATTGTCGAAATTTTGGGTTTGAATAAAATTGGAGATTGTGAAGTAATTTTACTAAATTAAATGTAGAATTAAGCATTTTGTTATTACAATTCAAATTTTCTTTGTTTTATTTATGAACAAGCCGCTTTCAAAAAACAGTTTTCGCATATATTTGAGTGCTTTTAAATCGTTTTTGAATATTCTCGGTATATACGCTTTTGATAAATTTATCTAATCCAAAATTAATATGTTTTTTAAATGAATTCATAGGTGTTTATTTATTTTTTTGCATTTTTTCTTTCAATAAACTAGTATTCCGGGTTTTTATCATATTAAGATCTTTAAATAAATAAAATTTCACTTCTGTTAATGTTGTCCGAAATTTGCCGCTTTAACTGTGTTATGTAAAAAATAGGTTTTTTATTGGCTAATTGATTCATACATTGGGGGTTCTGCCACTTTCATCCATAAATAAAGCTTCATTAGACAATATACATGGTATTTTCGTCATTTTTTTATAAATTTATTATTATTGTTATTTTCCAGCTCAAAATCATTTCTTCCAGTTAATAAATTCACGTTTTTTCAAAATTTCCTAATCCTTATAGTTTTATATTTCTTGAGTGTGAAATACAATTTTTTCCGGTTTTTTAACTTGTAAAATTTTCTCCTAATAAGAAATTTCCCAAGCGAAATACTACTATTTTTATATTTCTTAATTAATTTTCATCTATTAAATGAATTACCAATTTTTTTATAGAATTTACTAATATATCTCCTCATCTTGGAACAAAAATCAAACTCTTAAAAAATAGGTCTATCTTTCATAAATATTTGGATTTGTCAATTTAATAACCTTTTATATTGAAAATTTGATCATTTTTAGCAGTTATTTATAATTAAACTCATCTGAATATCTGATATTCTTTAATTCAATTATTTTAATCAATTTTCTGAAAATTTTTAATAATATTAATTATTATTAAGCTTATCTAAATTTATAGGTTTATGTTTATGGGCTATATTTTTAATATACTGGGTTTATTAGTGAAAAAAACATCCAAATATTCTTCTTATCATTTTAATTTATTTTTTCTCAAATTTATAGTGTATTTCAACTCACTATTTTGAATAACCTCAATTTTTTTAAAATAAAAATACTATTTTTGGAAATAATATTTTTTGATTGAAGCCAGTTGGTTGTATATTTTTAAAAATATCATTTTTTCAATTTGGCTGGGGCAAATTTTTAAATATCTTGATGCGAAAAAAGAATGTTTTGGAATGTTTTTATTATTTTATATATATATTCATAAATAATACAAATTTTTTTAATTGCACTTATTTAGATTTTAAAGATTGGATATTTTTTTATAAAAGATTTCGAATATTTCTCTCGATTTAAATACTTTTATTAATCTATAAAATATTGATTGATAGACTTTCAATTAAAGTTTCATTTATTATTATTAAAAAAACTCCCAAACTAGTTAAGAAAAATTTATATAAAATTTTTTTTTTCTTTCGACCATAATTAAAAAAAATATAGAATTTTGGAATTCATAGGAATAATTCTCATAAAAAAGTTTTTATATTTTTTGTTTATTTAACCTATATTAAATTCATTAGAATTAAAAAAAAAAAATTTGGTTAGAAAAAAATTAGCTTTTAGGTAAAACTATGTTTTAATTATTATTTTAATTTTAAAGACATAAATAAACAATGAATCAAGCTCTCAATGAAGTTCTTATTATATAATATTAACATATGGCAAAATTTTAAATTATATTTATTTCATTTTTTTTAAAAAAATTATATGAATAATTCGGAAAAGTGATTTTTGCCTAAAATTTCTAAAACAATACTTTTTTTTATTTTTCTTCGATTTTGTTATTATTTAAAAGGTAAGAAATCCAAAAAAAAATTATTAATATCTAACTTTAGAAATTTCTTATTTGTATTATATTATATTAATATTGCTTCAAGCTTCCTTTTTTGTTTATTTTTAATTTTAACCCATATATTGTTTCGTTTTTTGAAAATATTTTTCTATAGAGATTAAATATTTGAAATATGGAGGCTATTTGCTTCTTTTTTTCCCTAATCAATTTTTTATAAAGTGAGGTTTTTTGATTCTTTTTTTTGGTCTGCTATAATTAAAAATCAAATCATCTTCATTCTTAATTTTAATGAAACTGCTTATTTAGATATTGGAATAAATTTATGATGATTTTTTAATATGATTTTTAATTATTTATTCGTTATAATTATAGAAGAAAATTTTCAATTGTAATAATCTATTTCACTCTGTGATTTTTAAAAAATATTTTCTCTATTTTATATCTAATTCCACTGGAATAATTTTTTATAAAAAAAATCCTTCTAAACTTATAATTTTTTGAATCAAGTAGTGAATATTAGTTTTTTTGAGCATAAATTTTCGGATTAATTAATAATGCGAAAATATTTTATGCATGAATTTACGCTTATTTAGTCATTGAATATTTTGGATACTGGTATGTTTAATGCGTTATGATTATGAGGTTCATTATTTACCATTAACCTAAATATTTACAGACCGGCTTAATTAAATATATTTTAAATATATGAAATATTATCTCGTGTTTTTGATTATTTAATTTGTTAATTTTATTTTCGATTTATTAAATAATTTTCTTAAAGATTTTAATTATTTTTTTAAAATTAGCTGTGTTAAAGCTTTTAGTATAATCATTTTATAGTAATGTATTATATTTAAAATTATAAATTGATTAATCTCGTAAAAAATGTAATGTTATATTTTTTTCCAGCATTGTAACTATTCCCGAAGAAATTCGTTTTTCATGATATAACTGGTAAAATTTTGTCATCATTATAAATAATCTATGCCTTTGGAAGTTTTAATCCTTATTTATAAATTCTCTAAATATTTTTTGTTTTCGTCTTTAATATATAAAAACCACCAAAAATTCATTTTCCCCGAGCAATAGGAGATTATTTCCATATCACTTCCATATTTTTTTATATTTTAATATTTTGGCTCAAAGGGGATTTTTCAAGTTATGACTTATTATATTGAGACTTTAAAGGTTAATTTTTGATTTTAAATCCCTAATTACGAAATTGAAATTTATTTTGAGTTTGAGTTTGAGAAATACTTATATCAAATTATGAGTTTTTCTTTTAAGAGCATAATCGAGCCCACATATATTTTTTGATAAGTTGAATAGACTTATATGATTTATGTGTATTTTCATCTCAAATCTATTATAATCTTTAAAAAAAATTTAAAAAACCAATTTTCGACAGTAATGAAACTTATATACTGTAAAAAATCCATTTTTCGATGCTAAAGTGAAATTATTTGTATTATCTAAATTGAAAAAAAATTGTCTTTTTCTACATTTTATCCGTATTTTTTAACTTTTAAGTTTAATTTCAGTTTCAAAATTTTCTTGGAATATCCTTGAAATGTTATTCCGTATTTTTTTTATTTCAATTGTAGTAAATTACTATTTTCCATATACTAAAAAAAATTAATATATATACAGATATTTGGTCTATTTTTGAATTTCCTAAAATCATTTTAAATTAAAATCAAATAATTTTTTTATATAAGATTTAATTTCATATCAATTACTTTAGTTGATTTTTTTGAAAAAATATTATCCCATTAAATAACTATTTTTAAAAATAAATTTAAGGTTTATAATTTAATATCTCAGTTTTATCCCATTTTTTTCAATTTGAAGAACTCTTTTTCAGTTTGGTTATTTCATTAATAAATATAAAAACTAGTTTCCCAATTTTAAATATAGATTTTTTTTCAATGAAAAGCTCTAGATTGTTTGAATTTTGCTAGCTATTCTCATTTTAAAAATTGATATTTCATTTAATTTGAATCTTCCCCAAGATTTTATTTATCCGGGATAATATTAAAAGATAATCTAACTTAATTTCAGAGAAGTTCCAATATAATAAAAAAAATTTAGGGAAATTCAATTTTTTTAAAGCCTTCAATGTGTAGTCTGGTTTCCAGTAATTTTTTATTTTAAATTTTCGTGAATTTTGTTGTTTGATTTTCTTTTTATTAAAATGAAAATGTCTATCGCTAAATCAATTTAGAAATTATTTATTATTATAGTTCGAAAAATCAGTTTAATACCATTTAAAAAATAATGATTATTATTTTTAGGATCTAAGATTAAAATAAATAGTTTATTAATAGCGATATAATTCATGCACAAAATTTCAATTTCAATTGAATATCAGATAGTTAATTTATTAGGGGAGAAAATTTATACTGCGATTATTTATTATTTGTAAATTTTTTCAGTTTCTTTTTTCTTCACGCCTTAACTAAACTTGACAAGTTATTTTACATTAAATTAACTGATAGTTTGCTTCAATTTTAAAATCATGATTTTATATTAATTCTTCTGAAGATTACTCATTTTAGTTTAATAGATCTTTTTTTAAAAAATATATAGTTAATATGTTTTAATTATAAAAATTATATTTCTTTAAGAGGTTGATATGGTAAAGAATTAATCATACCACTTTATTACAGATCCAAATAATATCAGGTTATTCTTTTTGTTTAGCTAGAAGGTTGTCATTTTTTATTGTTTTATTTTTGATTTTTGATTTTTTTTTAAATAAGTTTGACAATTTATTCCTCAAAAATACATTTTTTTGATGCAAAATAATGCCATATTTTGAAGTTTATTAGTGGAATATTTTTTCCCTTTATATATATAGATAAAAAAATAATAATAAATATTTTTTTTGATTTTTACTGTGTTAAAAAAGTTTAATATGATGAAATATGCGATCATTTAATTCCAATACCTATGTTTAAAGAAATTCGAATTTTTTAGGAGTTTTCAGATTTTTTCAATTTATACAATTATATTTTCTGTTTAATTCATTATATTTTATCGTCTAAAGGTTTTAAACATATAGAAAAATGAAATTATTTAATTTCTCTGTAGTGTTGGGAAATTTTTTAAATAATAAAAAAAAATTTACCCTTAAATTTAATAAAATATTATTGATATTACCAATATTTTCCAGCTCAGATTAAATCATTCATATTTCCAGTGAATATATAAAATATAAAAACGTAGCTTCGCTTATTTATTTAATTTTTTTTATTTGATACTATGACGTAATAAATTCTTGTATGTGATTTTATTAATTATATTTTTTCAGCTTATCTGAAATTGTTCAGAACGTGCATTCTCAATAAGAATAAAATAAGAATTTTGTTATGTTTGATTATAAATTCATTTTTTTTCTTATTATAACACGTTTAATACCGAAAAATAAATCCAATGACTAATTTTTTGTAAAATTTTCACTGTTTTATTTAATAACTACTTATTTATTGTACAATAAGTATTCGAATGTTTTTTTTAGTGATTCAATTCTCTAAATAAGATAAGATTCGTAGTTATCAAATATTTTATTTACTTATTTTATTAAAAATCTTTAAAAATTTATTTTCATAAAAGGGAATTCATTCATTCCTTTTTAAAGCAACAGTAATAGTTTCATTTTATGGTTATTGTTCACAAAAATTATTACTAATCATCATATTACGTAAAAAAGATAATTTTAATTTATTTTTTACTATATTGTTTTTTTATTAATCCAACCTATGAATATAATTAATTATTCAAATTAAAATTTTCAGAAATCAAAAGAGTATTTTTTATAATTTTATTTACTATATTTTAAAAGAAACTTTCAAAATCTGGGATAAAATTATCAATAAAAGCTTCAGATTTTCTAAAAATTGTTTTTATTTATAAATCAATACAATTATATAATATTTATATATAATAAGTTATTTTTTCTATTTTTTGAATACTTATCTACTTCATCCATATAATTTTTTTTATTTTATGTATTTAACTAATTCTCTCAAAAAACTCATTTTCATTTATTATTATTTATAAAAATTAATATGGGCTAATCAGTAATTAATAAGTTCCATGGATTTTTATTTATTTTAATTGATACGAATTTTAATAAATTTTCTAATTATGCGATGAAAATTTGAATATACATTTCAATGAATACTTATAATAGAAATTATATCGGTTCTTCTAGTTAAAATAAGTTTACTGCAAATTCATCTTTATTTTTTAATTTGAGCTAAGTTTCTGTTGATTAATTCAATCAAATATATTTAAAACTGATATTTATTAAAAAAATATATGATCAACCGAATTAAAACTCCTGTAATGATTTTTTTCTTTATTTTATTCCCTCTGGGCTTTTCGGGGTCAAATTTACTTATGAGAGATAAATTTTATTCTAGTATTGTTATTGGAATCAAACCTCTTAATTATATAAATACTGATTGATGATTGATAAAAATTTTCAGATAAAGATGCAGATTATATTTTTTTAAAATTTTTTTCTGCGAATTTTTGTTTGATAAAAAACATAGATGTTTTTTTTATTCAGTTACTCAAATATAATTTTTTGGATTATAGATTCAGCGGATTATCAATTAGCCTCATTTCCATTATAACCCATACTTATATTATATATTTTAATTTAATTATAAAAATTATAATTAGTTTATTTTAGATATTTATCTAGTTTTGTGTAGTATAGTTTAAGGGTAAATTTGATTGAATTTAAGATATATAATAATTAAAAAAATATATAAACCGAATAAACTAATCAAGAAATGTGAAATTTTTCTTTTTATGGGAGGTTTATTTCGTAAATCAAAGAAAGATGAAAAAGATTCAAAAATTTTGCCGAAAATTTGTTTTACATCACTCTAACTGCTCCGTTAGCCATATTATTATTTTTAATGAGGAAATTTTTTTTTTTTATTTAGATAGAAGTAGATTAATATTAGAGACACATAGTCGAGTGTCTTTGATTTTAAACCGATTATTACATCCAAAGGAAAAATATCAGAAATTCAATTCATTTAGATATCGATTTTTACCTTTACGAGCTTGAATCTATAAATTATTATTATGTGAGATTATATCAATACCTATTTTTTTTTTTTTCAATGAAAATTTTTTTCTAAAATAAAATCGAACAATCAAAAAACTTTTGAAAACGGGAAAATTCACACTAGCTCTAAATAGTTAACCGAGTTTTGCCAACAGAGGATTTTTTTTGCAATTTCAGCTATAGAATATCTTATAAGTTTTTTACTTATATTTTACTTCATATTTTCAAATTAAGAAATCAATAGAAATTTAATGGAAAAGCTTCTGAAGACAGATATTTTATTTTAAAGATGCATTGACTTGAAAATTAAAAATTAAATAGTTATTTTATTTATAATATAGCTCTGAAAACTTATTTTTAGATTTTTTTTAAAATCATTTCTATTCTTTTATATATATTAGAATATAAGAATTTTTTTTGCTGGAAACTATCCGTGGGTCTTTTTATGATATATCACTCATTTTCTAATATTTAATTTATTGAATACCCTATTTTAAGGATATATATATAGTCTATTGGTTTTTTCTTTTTTATATATTTTTTTGCTATATTGAACTAGTACTTATTTTTTTTTTTTTGGTATATTTAATCCAATGTCTAGATCTAAAATTTATGATACGATTTTTTAATAATTATTTTATCCACTCCATATCCATTAAATAATTATACATAACATTCAAAACATTTAAATTTTTACGACAATTTTTTCCTTAAAAAGTGTCGATTTCAGCTGTGACTTTTTTATGATCTAAAAGTTTCTATGGATTATTTTTCATTTTATTAATAACCTAAATACTCTCCTTTGATCTTGCCATATGGTCAGTTAATTTCTTAAAAATCGATTCAATTATATAAAATATGTGATCTTATTTGGGAATTTTCGCTAATTGATTTTACAGATATAAAGGATTTATTATTTTGTACTCGGGGTCATTCGTTTATATTTATTTTTTTGAATTCACGAAATCATTTTTATCACCAGAGAAATAAAAATTGTATGTTATGCTGCAAATACGTATATTTTTACATTTTCCATCGAATTTTATTACATTTTCTGTTTTTTGAATGTAAACAAAGATGGAGTGCTTTGATATTTTTCCGGGTTAAATCAATTATAGTCTATTCTAAAAATAGTATTAAATTTTTATTTATTTGTTATTCAAACAAACCATTTTATTGATATTTATTTTGCAAGACTAGTTTATCACTTTCTTTTATATAAATCCCCTGAAGGTAATTTATAATTTAGAGGGTTTTTCCAAAATTTGATTTGATTTTGATTTTGATTTTGATTTTGATTTTGATTTTGATTTTGATTTTGACTTTGATTTTGATTTTGATTTTGATTTTGATTTTGATTTTGATTTTGATTTTGATTTTCAGCTTTTCCTTTGATTCGAAGATCAATATAATTATTTTTTGGTTTCTTCTTCGTTACATTTTTTCATATAAGTTTAAGGCATTAAACTTATTAATTTTTACTGGTAAGTTATATATTATAGTGGTGCTGATGGATGTTATGTTGCATCAATTTTCCCGAATATATTTTTAAAGGCTCTGATCCACCAGATTTAAACAATTTAAATCATCTACCAGATTATTTCTCATTTCTGCCATCATTGAAAGTTTCTGTGAAATGAAAATGTAATCTAGTAGAATTCCAAAAAATGTTTTTTTTTATTTTCTTGATATTCTTGGGGTAGTGGAATTCGCATTTTTTTTTTTTTCACTATTATATATATGATAGGGGCTTTATAGAATTTTCTTTTCTTTTTACTTTTTTTTGAAAGATGAAATCTTGGAAAGCGAAAATTACCTCTCAGTCGAGTCGAAATTCGAGGCAATACAATAATAAATTGAAAGGTACGATGTATATATTTTTGTGAATTTTATTATAAAGGGAAATATAAATCAATTTTTTTATTTAACATGTCTTAGCAGTTTTGTTTTCCAAGTAATGTTATCTAACCGTTTGAGTGGTCTGCAAATATGGATTTATGTTTAGTTTTTGATAATATCTATGACACCAACTGTATTGCTATTGAAAGTGGTTCAGCCTTTTTCGACAATTTTTGTCTGCTTAAATACAGGATATCCTATAAAATTTTCAAGAGTATTTTTTCAGAAAAATAAGGTATATTTCCACTTGTTTGCATCATTGCTCTTAATATTATTTTCTGTGCGTGTCTTGAATCGGGAAAATTATTTTTATGGGTCATCGATCCCTATAAAAAATATAAAAGTTTATTGGAGCTATTTTAATAATTGAGATTAAATAGATGTTTAATAACATCAAGGAATCTTTGTATTTATTTTTCCTCTTTGACTTTTAGTAACAATTTAATTATTTTTCATGGGAGAGAGTCCATTTCAGCGTGTTTTAATTTAAATATTTAAATAAACATATAGAACTTTTTCGATTAAACATATAATTTTTGGGTAAAGTCCCACGTACCCAGCCATTTAGGATTTATTAGTTAAATAATTATAAAAATCGCAAACTAGGATATTTTCCTACAACTTTATTTTAGTTAATTTAATAGCTCCTTTCCTTGACTTTTAGATTATAATAATGATTTTTTTCATGGAGCCAATTCTCACGAATAGTTGAAAAGTATTAATTTGATAGGTTTTTTCTTATAGATATATTCTGTCATGGTTTATGTTGCTCTGGTTTACGCCTTGTATTAAAGAAGGTAACACCTAATATTCACAAGGTTTTCGACTTGGGATGGTGCTCAAAAATTATCTAGATTATTGAGATTGGTAAAAACATTTTTCAATTTAGTATTTCATCCTCCCAAGCATATCCGATTTTTATATCTGATAGCTTCGGATGTTTGCATTCCATTCTGGTCCATCTAGTGCTGTAAACAATATGAGAGCTAAATTCGGAAATTAAAATTTCAAGTTTATGGATCCTGATGATATATACTTTTTATTGGACACCATTGACTGGTTAATGGAAACTCTTAAGAGTAGGAGAGTGGTGATAGGGAAGTATCGAGGGTTTAGAGTAAGATATCATTTAGGAAATTTATAGATTTATTTTTTAAAAATTATTATTGGTTGAATTTTAACCTGCTTCAATTGGAAGAGAGTGAGAGTATTGCTTTTTAATTTTGAAATAAAAGAAATTCGACCAGCTGCTGGTTTGGCCTGTAAATTTATGTTTAATTTTGTGGAGATCCCAACATTTTCCGGAGATTTAGAAATGTAACACCTGGCCCGCACAAGATTCATCCACGTAAACATCCAAATATAGCTAGTCTTTTTTTGGACTATAATTAAAAAGTATGTATACCCCTTTAAGCTCAATGCATGCATAAATAGACGAGTGTTGATGACTATGCCTTATTTGTTGGGTACTTTACTAATTTATTCTAGCTGAAAATATCAAATAAGGTAATAAAATCTGTTTATGGATTTTGACCTCAAAAGGGGCTTCTAGTCCTGGGCACATTTTATTTGGCCATTGTGCTAGCCGATAACCTTCTGCTAATTCTATCAGAACTTTTCAGGGTCAGATATAAAAATTGGCGAGAATCTTTTTCCTTCGTAAATATTTACATGAAATACTCGATATTATTGGTAGAAATTGTGTGAATATTAATAGCGGGAGGTTAATTGTCGTATAAAAAATAAAGGATGGTTGCCAAATAGATTAACTGGATGGCCACGGTCAAAAAAAGGGACAAAAACTAGAAATGCTGGTTTTGGGTTCTGGGATAACCCACACAGGTAATATTTGAATGTGATTGGAAGTGCTTCCCAGTGGTGGATTTGGCGAATAGGAAGATACTATATTGTTTCAAACGACACGACAGTAATGTTTTATTTTTCATTGTTATGGTAGGCCAAGAGATATGCCAACAAAACCTAGAGCCAAGATTATAGCCAGATTATTGGGTTATCTATCCTAATTTATATTAATCTAGTGGTTTAATAAAATAAATAATCAACGGCTGATTAGATTTGTTTCATTTCACTATTGATCTGCCAATAGTTTCTAGCAGGAGGTTGGCTCATTGTTTAAGGAATGCTAATTGGACGTGTCTCTTGAATTTGGCGAGTAGTGTCAATGGAATGAATAATGAGGTTTGACAGCAGTTGCGAATGAGAAAACATGCTTGGCAGATTTATTGGAGGATTTGTGTTTGCCAACCTGCGTTTTAGATAAAAGAATATCCTATTGGGCCACGAGGTTAAGGAAATTCAGCGAGTGCTGAAATGGGGTGACAGATGTAGGGGTGGTGGTGGAGTTGAGTGGATTGGATTGGGGTGTTTTTTTTTTCTTTGACTGTGATTGTATTTCATGTCAGAGTTCTCTCACTCATTTGTTTTTTGTTGCTGACTTATTTCGGGTTTTTAGATTTCGAATTGCTACTTATCTCCACTATCACCCCTCTCTTTTTTTATCTTGAAAATATATCCTACTCGCATCTCTCTTAGAGAAAAAAATCAAGAAAAATGGGCATGTCAATATCTAATTTGCTTTCCGGTCTCTTCGGAAAAAGAGAGATGAGAATACTCATGGTCGGTTTGGATGCTGCTGGTAAAACCACCATCCTCTACAAACTCAAGCTCGGTGAAATCGTCACCACCATCCCAACCATTGGTTAGTCTCCTGTTCTTCAATCTTCTATTCTCTTTCCTCATCATTCTCTTTCTTTCTTTATAGGTTTCAATGTTGAGACTGTCGAATACAAGAACATAAACTTTACCGTTTGGGATGTAGGAGGTCAAGATAAAATCCGTCCCTTGTGGCGTCATTGTAAGTCTTTCTTCTTCATCCAAGCATCATTCAAAAATTTCATTTGTGCAATTATATCTCTTTAGACTACCAAAACACTCAAGGTGTTATTTTCGTTGTCGATTCCAACGATCGCGAGCGTGTTAACGAGGCCCGTGACGAATTGACCCGTTTGTTGAACGAAGATGAACTTCGCGATTCCATTCTCTTGGTATTCGCCAACAAACAAGACTTGCCTAACGCTATGGACTCTGCTGAAATTACCGATAAGCTTGGTCTCCGCTCAATGCGTAATCGTATCTGGTACATCCAATCCGCCTGTGCTACTTCCGGTGATGGTTTATATGAAGGTTTGGATTGGTTAAGCACCAACCTTAAATCCAAAAATTAAATATTGTTTTTTAAACTGCATTTTCAAATTTTTTGATCTCTTTATTCTCATTTCTTACAATTCTAATTAAAAAAAAATGTCGAGTTCCTCCTTTTTGGTTCTTTTATCTCACAGTTGAGTGTCACTAGTATATCATGAGAACTCAAGTTTCTTTGAAACGCTAGGAGGCCCATCCAGATTAGAATTCGCAAACGCTACATAATAATAAAGTTTGTTGGTTAAAAAAAAAAGATAGCGCGAAAAGGTTGCAAATTTTACCTTCTGCAAGTTTCCTCTTCCTCTCTTCGCTCTGTTCTGCTGTTTCTTCAATCGGTTTGGTTATTTTGGGCAATTTAGAGCAGTGAGTGGGATATGGCTGATTCGTAAAATACTGATGTGCCAGTGCTTGCTTTGCTGTTATTCTATTCTCTGGATCAAACGTAAGCATTTTATCAAGAAGATCCAGCGAATATGTATCTGCTGCCGAGAATAGCGTGCTGGATAGCACTTTGGGATAACTCTTCATTTCAAAGTAATCTGGCAGTTTGGTTAGCCCAGGCCAATCTTCCTCTGTGGGCGTGCCTCGTGCTCTAAAAATCGTGTCTAGCTGTCCCATATCTGTTTCCCCAGCCATGTACGGAGTTCTCAACATGAGTTCTGCGAAAATACATCCCAGTGACCAAATATCTATCGCGCCTGAATAATACTTTGAGCCAAATAGCAGTTCTGGAGCTCTGTACCACCTATTTCATTAATTTATTTGTTTTAGAAAATATGAGAAAAAAGCTAATAATTTAGTAGCATAATAGATACGAAATTTTATAACAGGCGAAAATAGAAAAAGCTAGTTTCAGAATAAATTATTTATTACAGAGTTACTGTTTGTGATGTCATTGGTAACGTAGCATCTCCAAAATCACGAGCTAAACCAAAATCCGCTATTTTCAGCACACCCTCCGTAGATATCAGCAAATTGTTTGGTTTCATATCCTTAGTTGGACCGTGGGGGGAAAAAGAAAGGGGGAGAGAGTGAAGCGCATAAGATTAGAATTTTAATTTAATAGATGTAAAGAGCAGCTCTGACTTACTCGATGCAAAATCCAGCTTTCGTGTATATGATCCAGACCCCTTAAGGACATCAGCATCCAACTCTTTATATCCGCCGGCATGAATACCAAGTTCTTATCTTTAATTACAAGTTCCAAATCGGTTTCCAAATACTCAATAACTAAATTCAAGTTTTGTTTATGTGAAAACACATCTATAAGCTGAAAAATAAATAAAGTCAATTGTCTAATCTTTAATAAAATTAAAAATAAAATTTTTAACCTCAATCACATTAGGGTGTATTAATTCGCGCAGCGCTTTAACCTCCCTGATTGCTGATATGTCTAATCCATTCTTCATGTTCGCTAATTTTATTTTTTTTATTGCAACTCTCCTTCCGGTTCTGACATCATGACCTTTTTTTTTTAGCAATAAATGAAAAAGATTGATAGATATTATTTGAGAAATTAAGTTTTGTCTTAATTTACGCCTAATCCAGTTTGAGCAAAATAATTGAAACATGATTTTTTTATCTCAAAAAAAATAAAAATTACCTAGATAAACAACGGCGTAGGTTCCTTCACCGAGTTTTTTTTCTTTCTTGTAATGGATCTCGGTCTCCTTATTTATATCGTTTGCTAAAACTCCAGTCCCCGACATTCTATTGAAATAAAAGATGAGAGTATACTAGATAGATATTCGCGTGTATTCGAGAAAAAAAAAAGAACTGTTTCAAATGTGCTGATTTGTGGGCATTAAGTTTTTGCTTTTTATACTAATCTTTTCAAGAAAGAAATTATTATTTTATCTTAAAAAAAATAGCAAACTCTAAATGTAAAATGAAGCCAACCAATAAGAAAACTTTGGTTACACCGTTTAGGGCAAAAGTAAATATTAAATGAAATATGATTAAAGGCGTCTCTTAATTAGAACAGAAAAAAAAATAAAAACGTAAAGGCGAGACCGAGGTAGGCCCCAATTGTACAATATAACAAGCCATCGAGAAATACCCCACAGTTAGTGCATTGATGAGTTCTTGGGGATAATATCAATGTGAAAATTCATGAATGCATCTATTTCAGTTGGTTTGAATATTTGTTGAATGAGTTTAGGGTTGATTGTATACTTCTCCAGCTCCACACTCAGCTTGTCTAGTTTGCTGATCTGCTGCGTTAATTCATTGAGTTCATCAATCAAAACCTCAGGTGTGGTTGTTTGGGTCCCTTCCTGTTCCGAGGAGAATATTCTCTGCAGTTCGGATTCTATGATTGTCAATCGCGATAAAAATTTGTCCATTTTGATCATGTTTGCTCTTATCCTTTTTTCAATTGCTCGTTGCTATTGAATTCCCATAAAATTTTATTTAAGCAATTATATAATTTCACTCTCCCAAAATAACTGTTAAATATTAAATGCAGGATCGATGGAAAGGCTATATACTTACAATGAGGATGTCTCTGAATTTTTCTTCAATCTTTTGTAAAGATTCATCGAATTCTGATTCTTTTACTTGCCCCTAAAAAAAATAAAAATCAAAGTCAATAATCAAAGAGAAATAAAAAAAAATCCAAGAGCCTTACCACTAAATCATTTGGTTTAATGTAATCAATAAGCTGCTCATTCATATTAAATATGTTCCTTAGAGCATACAATTCAAACTTGTCAAACTGCTTATCCACTGAATATTCCAAAAACGTCTCGATCTTGTTAATGGCCTCTTCAGTCTCTATTCCTTCCCCCATTTCTAGCTCAACAAATTCAGTCAATAACTTAGTGACTCTTAGAACCCCATCAGTGGATGCATTTATGATGGCATCTATAAATTTTAACGGCAAGAAACCAAAACATTCAACTACGAATTCGTATGCTCGTTGTGGTGGTGGGTACGTCAGTTTAAATCGATTGTGGACGCCTAGCTTTCCCTTTTTCGCCGTGCTGCCTAAATCTCTAATTAGCCCCTCTTCTCCCACACTGCGTTTCTTTAGATCCATCCTTCCTATATTTACAATCTTTTTGTTGTCATCAAGAACGTTTCTTTTTGTCCATTTAAAATAATCTTAATTAATCTTTTCGATTTGTTTCCATTATTGGAAATTTCAAAAAAATAAACAAATAAAATAAAATACGAAAGGTTTATTGGGTAATTACTGTTTATACATATAAGGGTAAGACTGCAATAAAATAAAAACGCTATTGGCAACTATACAATAGTATGCCCAAGAATTGCTCTTTATAACTTGTTTTAGAGATAATTCTATTCATTGTTTTGGTAAACTGTGCAGATTTATACCCATTTTAACCATTCATTTCCTTAAAAAAAATCATTTGGTCTCATAAATGAGTAATTTTTAATCATAATTATAATTCAATATAACTTTGCTAAATCAACTTTGCATTTCACATTTTTGATTGATTCTTGTACTATATAAAGTGGGTATATGCCCTCTATGATTATGTGTATCTCGAGCGAATTTCAAAATATAGAATGAAACCTTTGATTGAATTATTCTGTAATATTGAAATAAAAACGACCCAGGAGATGATTAAATATTAAATAACTATTTTTATCCAACAACATTATTTTAGGGTGGAAATGATATATGTTTGCCCATTTATAGATATTTGGTCTTTCGAGCTTTGAAAGGTATATATTTTCTTCTCTGGTGGATTTATCTTGAGCTACATTTTAACCCGCTAAAAACATTTTCAAAAAAGTCTAAAAAATTTAAAAAAGCACAGATATTACCATAAAAATATTTTCTTCTATCCCAGCACCTTCATATCTGATAGTTATTGGTTTACGAGGGCGATTGAATGCTTTGGCTTCTTATAATAAGTAATATTAGTAAGTGTATGCTAATCATAAATTTGATTTTTTTAAAAAATATGCAAGTACGAAGTATTATTATGAAGTCGAATTAAATGGCGGATATAGTATAGGCATAAATAATTTTCATGCTACTGGTATCCCTCGTTAATCGCGAAGTTTTTTTATGAAGCTTTGTACAGTTTTTTTAAATGCAAAAAAAATAATTAACGTTTCCAAGAAATTTATTTTCGCTATCTCATCATATGAATATAGTTAATTTACTTTTATTTTTAAAAATCCTGAGGGTTTATAAAATGGAGTTGAAAATAAATTTTTGATAGTGGTTATTAAACTATATTACTACAAGCCTAAAATAGAAAGCTTAAACCAAAAAAAAAAAAAAAAAACTCTAACTTCCAACACAAGAAAAGAAAAGAATTTTATGACACCCTTTCCAGCAGTAAAAGGGTTTAAAAAATGCAAAAAAATAAAGAAATTCTATGAAATGTGATAAAGAGCATTCTAAAAAAGTTCCGAAATTTAAAGAAGGGTAAAGAAATATCCATCAGTTGTTGTAAAATAAGTCTTGATAATGAATAAAATAAATTAAAAATCGATTTCTCCTTTTAAAAAATCTTCGGATTTAATACATCCCAACGATATTTAAATTTGAATTAGTATTGACTGTATAAAAAAAATTAAAATATAAAAAAATTCAGACATAATAAAGTTTATTGTAGAAATTGCAAATTTTGATTATAAATCAGCTAATTAATTTTCTGAAGATTTAAGATTTTTTTCAATATTATCTTCTACTCTTATCAGGATTTTTTTTTTGATCTCATATAATCACATTTTATTAATCGAGCAATAAAAAAATTAACACTAATTGGATTTTTAAATTAGGCAATATTTTTATACTGAAAAGGAAATTAACTAAAAGCTCAATCATTTATAAGTAGAAATTTTATCCGAGTTTAGCAGAAAAAAAAAATAAGTAAGGATTAACTTTGTGTCTAATTTATATGTTAATTTAAAACTAAAAAATTTAGTCATAAATTCATAATAAAAACCAAGAAAAAAAAAATAAATAGTTAAAAATATACCCTTATTATTAAAAGTTTTTTGAACCCCCCCCCCCTCAAACAAATAAGAGAGTATATAAAAATAGTATAATTAGACATATTTTTGCTGGGCTTGAGGGTTATTATTATTGTTTTTTTAAAAAATGGAATCATTTGTTTTAAGGAAGTTTTACTAATTTATAGATAATTCGTTTACTCAAAATGAGTATCAAATATTTGGTATGCAATTAAAATTATTATCCATACCCCTACCCCCCCCCCCCCCCCA
>LSSL01000769.1:0-11850 GCA_001953115.1 Smittium mucronatum | reverse complement strand
CCCCCCCCCCCCCCCCCCCCCAAAAAAAACCAACAACACAAAAAATCAGTTTAGGGGTTACTTTATCTCTCAAAGCACACGGTTTAAAGGTAGAATTTGAAATTTGAAGTGGGTTTTTTATAAAGTGATTATACAGAAAACAAATTTCTATAAAGTTTTCATAATAAAACATAAAGATCATTAAAAGATAGATAAATAGATTGATGAATGAATTATTTAACATTTACCGAGTTTAATTAGTTTTCGAAAAAAACATATTACAATAATAGATTTAAATGTTATTCAAATAGAATTTACATGCTTTTTTTATAAAAAAAATATAATCTAAAAAAATTATATATAAACTGTTTTATTTTTTTGTAGTACTTAAAATAAATAAATTCACGAAAAAAATAAATATAAACTAGGATAATTTCCATTAAAAACAGAGAATTAGAGTATGATAATTAATCAAAATATTGTTTATGATGTTTAAGGATTTTTTTTTTAAAAAAAAACTATTTGAATGATGCGGAAATGTTCTCTTTTTCCAATAAAATATATTAATCTATTACAATTAAAGTAATTGTCCTATAGAAAGATTTTAAAATTGTTTAAAAATGATGATTATAATAAAAATAGGTCAAAAAAAGGTCGAAATAAAAATGAACTTATCTTATTTTAATTTAAGATCTTTGAATATTCCAAAAAATAAAATAAAATAGATATTAGACATTTTTTGCCTGAGAAATAGCCCTTGAAACTTTTTTGTTTATCTCAAATTCATATTGGGTGAATTTTAGCCCATGTATCGAATATTAAAAAATATTTTGAAAGGGGGTTTTCCTTCTATTTCCTGAAAATATAAGCATAGGAAATTTTAATCACTTTCGTTCATTAATGACAAGCATTATTTTCAATATAACTATATAAAAAAAATTAAACTTTATAATTTAGTAAATAAAATGATTTTATGAATTTTGTAAATGTAAATTCAAATTTATCAAGGTTCTTGTTTAGTGAAATTACTAATTATAAAAAGACATGATTTTTTTCCTTTTAATTTAAACAAAATTAAAAAGTGTAATGTAAAATAAAAAATTTAACAAAAATTAAGAAAAAGATTGAAACTTATTAAACTGAAAAGCCCGAGAGTGATCAATTTTACTTTTATAAAAGAAATAAAAAGTGATAAGCCCAGATGAAATATTTTCTATATAAATACAAAAAAAAAAGTTTTAGAGACTAGTATCTAAAGTAGATCTATGGTTTCCTACATTTTTAAGTTGAATTAGTGTCATGCTGAAGGTTAATTTAAGTCATTTAAATCATTTATTATTATTATTTTTTAAAAAAATAGAATAGTCCTAGAGAAATGTTATATATACTTTATACTTGTTAAAAAGTTATTTATCAATAAATCAGGAAGTCCCTTTTATTTTTGTATATCGAATAGTTGTCATGAATTTCCATATATTATATATTATAGCTTATATTTTAATATTTTTAATGAAGTAAATTTAATTCATAAAAGCTTAATATTATCTATAAAATATCCAAACAAGATTTTTATAAAATTTTTACTATTAAAATAGAGCTTTTTTTAATAAACACGAAATGCTTTTTTTTTTTAAAAAAATCGGTTTTTTTGTGTTAATTTCGTGAAAAAAAATTATTAATTAAAAAAAAAATTAAAAATTTAGAAATCCAGAAAATGTGGCGTTTTTTCTTTCACATTCAAAACTAAATAATTGGTCATGAATATAATTTAAAATCATTTAGAAATTACAGTGATATGAACTCTACCTAAATATAAATTAAAACCCCCTAAATAATAATTTATATTTTTTTATTGATAAAGCTTATTTACAAATTTATTTCAATTTCAATTCCGATTTTAATTTAGTAATAATATTTATAACTATTTCAAAGTTAGAATTTAGTTTTTAAAAATTTTATGGTTAATAATTTAGCCGAAAATTTGGAAAATGAGAATGAAAATATCTTAAAAACTTTCAATAAATATAGGGGTTTTTTGAAATTTATCTCATCGGCTGAAGTGTATATAAAAATGTGCCATGAGAACAAGTTTTAAATATTTTTATAGCAAATTTATTTTGAAGAATTAAATTTTCAATAATAATTATTTATTTAAATCAAGATTTATGTTTCAAACTAATATATAATTAGGTTTATTTTTTCAAAAGAAGAATCCCACAAATGAGCGATATTTTGGTTTAAAAAATTTCAAGAGATGATTTTTGTTAAAATAAAATTTAACACTATCTAAGGTGAGAAAACCGATTTATAGGCACATTAGTGTATGATTAGGGAAATGAAATTGAAGATATAAGTAAATTTCTCAAAAGAATTTATCCACTAGCTATTTTAATTTCGACATTATTTGTGAATATATATAATTAATCAAATCCAGAAAACTTTTAGGAATCGAGTTATCTTTTTTGTTATTATTCTTTAAAATAATTTTAAATAGTCCAAAAAAAAAAAAAAATTCATCTAGAAAAATTTTCATTTCCGAGAGTTTTCTTAAAATACCTAGAATGATAAGAGATAAAAGTACTCCCGAAATGAATATTTTGAAACTAGATGGTTTATTTTTTATATCAGACAATATACATGTTGTTATAAAAAATACAAAAATCCCAATAGGATGCTTATTTCATTTCATTAAAAATAATTTTATAATATAATTTTTTAAGTTTTGTTAAAATCCAATCTGATTAATGCCTAATAAATTTTTTTCTGGGTAAACTACTACACCAATAATTTTTTTTTTTAACAGATGTAGTGGATAAATTTTACATACTTTATTTAAAAATTGGAGGTTAAAATATATTATTTTTTATCTGGTATTTAGTTAAAAAGTCATTGAGAGATTTTAGATCAGTTATTTTCCGAAATTTCTACCGAACAATAGGCTTTTATTAAATTTATTTATATACCTTTTTTTCCAGTAATTAATAGGTTTTTCTGAAATTTTTAAGAAATTTTTGGTATAATTATACTGTTTTTTATTTCTAATTTTTATTTTGTGCAAATTAGAAATAATAATTTTTCTCATGAGCACGGTATTAAATTATAGCTAAAAATAAATTTTTGAATACCTAAATTTTATACAAATTTATCTAAAATCTGAGGTTTTTTATATTAAGAAGCTCTAATAAATATACTATTTATAATAATCCAACTTTCTAAAAAAATATATTAAAAAACATTATTACAAAATATTTCGGATATTTCCAGAACCTTTTATAAATTTTCAATTATCTAAACTGTAACTCGTTATTCCTTAAAAACGTTTTTAGATAACTATATTAATTTAAATAAAAAATCCCAAATTTCAAATTTTTTTTATGATATGAAAAAAAATGTCTTCATTTCGAATTTTTTTTTTTTTAGTATAAATTGATCTCATTTTTTTTTCATTATTAATAAATTTAATCAATAATAACTACTTAAAAAATTAAAAGATATAGTGAATGATTAAACGGTTGATTTTACATCTTTTCAAATATTTATATATAATTAATAATTAAACTAAGCGATTTTAATACTAAAATGGGGGGAGAGAAGTGTAACCCATTTAAATAAAAAATGAATTAAATTCATACACTTAGTAATGACGAGTATACCCAACAATATTTCCGAATTTTTAAGTTCATTTAGGTGTAGACCCCGAAAAAATGTTTCCAAATATTAAAAAATAACTGTATATATATATATATATAATATGTATATTCAGGACTGTGAAAACCTTTTTATTCGAACCAATTCTTCTATTAAAATAATAAAATTTGTAAAGTGTACCGATTTATTGGTAATTTAAAACCGAATTTGCCGATATGCAGTATCAAGTATACGTGCTTTATTTTCATCCAAAAGAAATATACAATTTTTATATTAAATAAAGAATATATGTATTGGCAGAAATTTGAATCTATTAGTTACTCTTAAAGCATAATTTTTTTTTTTAACTTTAGGGGTGTTTTATATTTTTTTAATACGCCCCTCCTCAGTTTGATTTTATCAACCTTTTTTTGATTTATATTGACACTTACATAATGATTTTTAGCCTTTATTTGTCAGTTTTATATATCTTACAATGCTCACCAAATAATTATAAAATAGAAAGCTAAAATTGTTTTCATGTGGGCTCAAACAACAGTTTTTTTAAAATTTAGTATCGTTTAGATTTAATATTTGCTGAATTAATTTATAAAATAAATATTTTTTAGATATGGTATCTTAATACTCAAGAGCGGTGCTGAAATTAAATTTCTTAGATTGAATAAGCATATGTAATATATTTTTAGAGGATTTAGGGATCTAGAAGTTCTTTTAAAAGTTTAATTATGTGTATTTAAGGGTAGGAAAAGTTTTAAAAAAATCGAATATACATATTTTTATGTACTTGGAATTTTTTTAATTCTAATAAACCATATTTTTACTAAGATATTGATATGTTGAATTTTTTTAAATAGTATTGTATCATGCGATTATTTGAAATATAATTATTTTTATATATTTATAATACTTATTATTTTTATCGGATAACAAATTTTGTAAAATGGATTCCTTGAGTGGATAAATATTCAAATTTAACCATAGTCTCGTATTTTTAAAATCATTGGATTTTTATTCAAATTTTATATAATGGCTTGGAAATGATTGGGATATAAAAATTTACCCTAAACTCATTATTTTATGACACATTTTTTTCACATTTGAAAACAAAGTTATAATTATAATCAGTTTCAGTATCTCACAGGGTTTTTTTATCAAGTCAATTAGTTGAAAAAATTAAAAATTCAATATTATGCTTTTTATGAGATTGTAAAATTCTAGAAGTCACTACAAGATTATAGTTAGCATTTAATTTGATATATTAATTAACAAAAAGCGATATTTTATTATCTAATAAATAATTCACTAATAAAACTATGATATTATTATTATTATTATTATGTTGAAATAAGATCCTTAGGGTCAACAATATTATTTATTAATAGTAGTAATATTTGAAAATTCATAAAAATAGTCATTCCAAATAGAAATACCTTTTTTTTCTGGAAATATTTTAAAAAAATTTCATCTTAGGGTCAAAAAAACTATTGAATATTTTAAAAGTGTATGGTTTAATGACATGACAGAAATTTATATTTCTTCTTAAATAATTTGATTCTATAAAGATTTTAAAGTTATAATTTTATTTTAATTTCTTACCAAACTTAATAAAATCGCTCTATATTTACTAAAGATATATTTAAAACATATATTTCGATTTTTCATAGCCCAAAATCTCAAAATTTATTCATATTAAGGGGTTTTTTTGCTAAAATTAGATTTTATAATTGAGGGTTTGACTAAGATTCAGAAATATCAAGTTTTATTTAAATCATTTTATATTTTTAATATAAGTCTTAGTAATTATTTTTGGGAAAAACTAGTTTAAACCTATGTTGGAATAAATAAATACGAAAAATTTATTATTTTAATTAATTGGCTGCCAAACCGACTAAACTATTATTTAATGATTATAATTTTTTTTCTGGAATTTTGAGTTTTTAAAATTTTTTCAGGGGTATTAGATATAAGATAGCGTATTGATAATAAAGCTTATATTAAAAAAATTATATATCTTCTTATGATAGATTATAATTTATTGTTAATAATTCTCAAAAGTTAGAATTTTTCGATCCAAAACTATGGATATTTACCGAAATAATTTAATTTTTACGTATCCTAAATATATGAATTTTTTTGTATCCGGAATTTCATTGCAGGATAAAGTATTTAAAACTATACAAAAAAAATATGATTAAAAAAAATTTATAGTAAAGAATATTATCTTAACTAA
The DNA here is from genome assembly GCA_001953115.1 of Smittium mucronatum. NCBI lineage: Eukaryota > Fungi > Kickxellomycota > Harpellomycetes > Harpellales > Legeriomycetaceae > Smittium > Smittium mucronatum. The sequence goes on along the minus strand of LSSL01000769.1, from coordinate 5,993 downwards.
AATAATCTCCTCTGCTGGACTAAAGGCCACGTAGCTACGTCAAAATGATACAATATATAAACCAAAATACCCCCGGGAATTTAATCAAGTAGTTGTAAGCCTGATATTACATAGACTCAATATTTAATTACTTTTTCAACTAAAAATAGCTCATTAAAGATAATGAGCTCCTAGTCAGCATAATTCTAACAGGTTTAATAAAATTAGGCTGTTACACAAATTTGGGATTGATAGAATGGCTTTCCTAAAAGTAGTTGTTAGACACTGAGACCCTTCTGACCGTCTAAAGCTGGATTTTCTACTAGAAAATATTTAAGCAGTCCTAAAAGATCACTCCTCCTGTTTCGAGATGGCAATAATCTGTAATTGCTTCCATCAGAATCGCTATGAACTGTCTCCACTACTACCAAACAAGATTAGCGAAATGATGTGATAAATTTTAGTTTAGTGTACTTTGGAAATCATGCTATTAAGTCATAGACCACGATAAAATATTTCACTATTAGGGGTATATATATGAGTTTTCACAAGAAATTCAATATAAAATCAGCCTGCTATCATTATAATCATTCAGAGGATAAGAATTTATAATTTTTGGCTTACTTTTTATGAATTTATTTTCTTGATTTTAGCATATCTGAATTCAAATTAAAAAATTTCCTCTTAAACTAAAATTTCTGATTAACCTATATGTTTATGAAAAAACATAATATATTTCAGCTTATTTTTGTTGAAAAAAAGATTTTATTATTATAAATCATTTTAATTATACCTTTTTTATAAATTGGTTTTAGATCACAGTACACTTTTTATCATTTATTTTGAATATTTATACTTATTATTATTTTTTGAAGTGGTAAAAATATTGTTGAAATGATTTGAGTCAGTTATAAAGCTTTTGAGCATATTTATTTGTAATATGAAGTTTGGAACTATAATAAAAGTATAGTTGAAATTTTGTATAATTGGGTTATTTGATTTTTCGTGCTATTTTTAAGACATTTTTTATTAAATAAATACAAATAAAATCCGAATTGAGTGTATTGGACCTAAATAAACTTTAGAATTTTTAAAAAATTTTCTGAGGCTAATTTTTCTGGTATAGTAAGATTTCTGCCTTTATTTTATTTTCAGATTGATTGATTTATTTACAAATAAATGTTTATATTTTGAAAAGCTTGATATTTTTAAATAAATTTTATTAATAAAATTAAAAATTAGTATTAGTTAATACAAAAAAATTGAAAAAAAACGAAAATAAATCTCATTTCTAATGTTTAAATTTTTGATCCGTTTTTTGATATAACTGGTATTTTTTGTATTTTTTAAAGTTTAATTTTGTATTCTAACATGATAAGAAGAATTATAGATAAATAAATAAGTGAAAATAAAAAGGGTTTGAATACGAGATACATAACAGTGCATCTTTTCCAGGGGGAGACAGGGTGTTAAATTAATGAAAATTTTTTCTTTCGGATTTTTATTTATTGAATTTTTTACCTCTAAATTTATTATTAGTTAAATATTGGAGATTATTTTTTATTTTTCATATTATTATGATAGGTTTTTAGTTATAAATTAAATCCTGAATATAGTTATATAACCAATAAATTTATTTATAATTATTTTGATAATAAATTTATTTTAATAGTTTTAAATTAGTAAGTAGAATGATTCATTTATTTTAATATTTTCTACCTAAAGATTCATTATATATTTATAAAATTTAATAATTTTTTGAAAATGGAGATATAAATTTGTATATATACTTTTGCTTTGACTGTTCTAATTAACAAATTTATTTTCATAGGCTCAATATTAAAAAAAATTATATCAAATTTTTCATAGTTCAAAATCGTTTTATTTTCTTATAGTATTTTTTTAAGATGTGTTACAAAGAACTAACCCACACCACCAAAAAAAAAGATTTTAAAAATATCCCGATTATAGATGAATGAAAATTTATATAAAAATTAAAAAATTTCGTACTTCCAACATTTTTTTTACATTTCAGAAGGAAAGATTCATTCTAATAATAGAGATTTATTAAATTTAAAATTTTTTAAAAGAAATAAATTCAGAGAAAACAATTAAGTTAAGGGGTTTAAAATTAAAAATAAACACATTTGAAAAAATTAATACAAAAGACTATTTTTTTATATCTTCATAAACTTTTTTTTGATAATTTTAATCAAGAATTTTTTTGAACAATCTTTTCTTATGTTAAATAATTTTGAAATTAATGATATTTTTTTAAGAAATATTTCCATTAAAATAAAATTTTAATAAATCAAAGGAAAATGTAGTATTTTTTTAATAATTTTTTTAGTTTTAAATATATTTCTTTTTTTTGACTCCAGGGCATTTTTTCTTTGAAAAAAAAGACTCACACTGATAAATCTCGTTTTATTTGTTACATATATATGGTCAAATGCACGTACGTATTATTTTTTTGAAAAAATATCTACAAATAAATTAAATATTTGGAAAATTAAAACTAATTTTATAAAAAAATTAATATGTTATCTTTAAAATGTGGGGGGGGGGGGGTTTAAAAAAAATCCGAATTATTCGGTTCCATCCCCTAATATATTTATTCTAGTTTATACTATCTTTTATTTTTTTTGAAGTAATAAAAATAAAAATTTCTTCATTAGACTTAAAAATTCTGTAATATGCTTAATTTTTTCTTAGATCAAATTTTAGTTTTAAATCACGTTTTAAAAAAATGAGGTGTAATAATAAAATAAATAGAATGTAATTTAAAGTTATAAATAAAATAAATTTTGACAGATTATAAATAAAACAAATATTAAGTAAGGTGTTTATATTTTTTTTAAGCCACACCGATTAATTTGTTTTTCAAGAAGCAAATACCAAATAATCTAAATAGGATTTTTTTAGAGAAAGATAATTTTTCAACAGCTGATATTATATGAGCTCTGACGAGTTTTATTTGGATTTTTTTTAGCGAAAAATCAGTTATTTTTTGTATTTTTTTTCAAAGAATCAATTACACAAATTACTACTAAGATATCAAGATTTTTATTTGATTTGGTATTTCATTTTTTTATTAAAATTTATGTAGTTTTTTCATTATTTTTGTATCATTATAAAGATCTGTTATTCTTTTTTTATAATTGTGATTTAGACCTCTATATTATTAATATATGTTATCTAAATAAGATGTATTTAAAAAATCTTATAGAAATCGTATGTAAATCCAAAAAACATCAGAAAAATAATGATAACGGACCTTATTTATTTCACTGGGGTTTTAAAGAAGAATTATACAGAAAAAAAAGTAAAATAACATAAATTTTAGCCTTTTACGCCTTTAAACCAAGTGTGAATCGAAAATAATTGATTTTTTTGTTATCGATATTCGGAAAAAATATCAAAACTTATCCGCAAGGATTATATTATTTCCTGTGAAGAAGTTTTCGTATTTATCACATAATATAATTTTTATAAATAATTTTTTTTAGAAAATCTGAATTTTTGTAAAATTATATATTTATGTTTACAGAAGTGGGTTACTATATCATGGTTTTTATTTTACTTTTTCCAAGCTTAAATATTTAATATTCATATTAAATTGAATCTTTCTTAGGTCAAGAAAATATCCTACATTTTATTAAATCATTTCAGATGGAATTTTCATCAAAATATTTCAAATTACGAGGCGAATTTACGGAATAATAATATTACCACTTTTCACTTATAATATTTTTCTATTTTAATGTTTTCAAGAAATGCATATATTCTAAAGTATTCATTATTCCAAAAAAAATTATCCATTTTTCTTCTCATGAATATCAATTAATGTAGATTTAATCTATTTTAATTTATATCAATTAATATACTTCGATTTTAATGTATTCGTTATTAAAGTTTCATTGCTTCATTTTATAGTAAATATATATGTTATTATGATTTTTTTAACAAAATTTTAATTATTTTTATATATTTATCATATTATATATAGAAATATTATGTGAAATAATAAATTATTTGCTCTAATTTCGTTTTTAACAATAATTAGATTTTTTATTGTGAATTTTTAGTAATTATATTACAATAAGTCGGTTTATTTTTTTAAAAAAATAAACACGGAATGAATATCCTGGTAATTTTTATAAATTATTTAGAAAAATTAGTCCAATCGTATCATCGAAAATTCTATATTTTAAATAAAGAATGCCATTTTAATAAAAGTGTTATTTTATGATAAAATTAAGAAAAATATGAGAATATCACGCTTTTATTATCCCATAAAATTTGTGTATCGAAATCTTGAACAATAGAATCTATGCAAATGGTAGCATTCCTTCTTTCAAATAGACTTATAGTGACTTCTTTTCTTTTTAAATCAGAGAAAAAAAATTAAAAATAGTTTAGTTCAATTTCTTTTAATGGAAAAAATTCCAAATACCAATTTTAGCGATCTAAAAATATATGAAAAGCTTTTTTCAATATTTTAAAATTATTAATGTTTTTTTTTCGATCGTGTTTAGATAGGCGTAGCGGCATAGGAGTTTCGATTTTTTTTTTTAAAAAAATTTCTCCATGATGAGAGGACTAGCGCAAAACTTTTTTATTTCACCACCATCTAACTTATAAAATGATTAATAAGCTAAATAACCTCTTAATTTAAATTTTATAAGTAAATGAAGCCAAAAATATCAAATTTGTTAATTTTGGTTGTTTCTATGCCTTGTTTATTTCGAGTGGATTGATACAGGGTATTTTTTTATAGAAAAAACATATTTATTTGGAAGGTGACAGAAATATAGTTCTATTTAAAATTTTCGCAACTTTCGACTAATTGAAATTAAATGGTCATATGATAATTAATTTATGTCGATTTTTGGGGAGAAAAAAATCAATTTTCAAAAAAAATTGATAGAAAAAAATATCTGATTGAGCCATCAGTCCTTTTATGGAATGGTCTTATAGAACCGAAGCAGCTTCCGAAGATATTCAATAGCACAATGTTTGTAATTAAAACAAACTGTTATTTCCTAGTTTTGCTATTATCTTCCATAAATTTCCAAACATCATTTAAATACATTTAAAAGGTTTATAGTCTATCAAATTATTTACTCGAAGTTGGTTCAAAATTAGAACTATCATAAAGTTGGAAGAAAAAGCACAATTATTTATAAAAATATATATTCAAACAAAAATTATTTATTTTATTGATAACTTGTATTATCTACCCATAACTACCAGTATTTTACCTACGTGATAGATTTTTTTTTAACATTTAATTTCATTATTTTTTTATTGGGTTTCACATAGAAATATTGAGAACCATATTGTGTTTAATACTGACTGGGTTTAAAGATCAGAATTAGTATTTTTAATGAGCTTCCATTTACCAAAAATTTTTCATAAAGATTTTGAAAATTTAGAGGGTATTGATTTCTCTATGACCTGTAAGAATAAAAAAAACTGTGTAAAAATTTAAATCATTAATTTTTTATTTATAAATAGAGATATGGATTAGAATTTATAACATTTTTAATTTTTTACTTTTGATCTTTTTACGTTTAATGATTTTATTTTATCTATTATAAAAACTTCATATTCCATTTACACAATTTCCGCCTTTCTATTATAATAGGAAGAATATATAAGAAATTTTTATTTTTAATTTAAGAAAAATAAGAATTGAAAAACTAATATATGTATATTTTTTTACGGGAAATATATTTTAAAGTTAATAAAAATTTATAAAAACTCATTTAAAAAAATTAAAAAGAGTGAAAAAATTTCAAAAAAAATTTCACCCAACTTCCCTCTGCCACTCTAGCAGCTCCATAATCAAGAAAATATGAACAAGAGGGCTGGTGAATCAATTAAACTCTTAAGCTTAAGTGTTCGTGGTACGCGGATGCCAATAATAAATGTATCTGTTTCCAGCACAAATTTATGATGGGCAGTTTCAGATTGTAGCCGACTTAAATTATGTTTAGACCCCCCCCCCC
>LSSL01000768.1:19375-40566 GCA_001953115.1 Smittium mucronatum | reverse complement strand
ACAGCGCACAGCGATTCGAAGGACAGCGATTCCAGAGGAGGGCCATCTCGAAACAGAAGAAACCAATTGTTTAGTACAGCCGAGACATAGTCTAGTGCAAAAGTCCAGCGTTCGACAGTCAGACGGATCTCAGATTCTAACAGCTATTTGTAGGAAGGCCATGTAGATCAATCTCACTTTTGGATAGGAGCCTAATTTTATTAATCCTGTTGGAAATAGGCTCTAACTAGGAGCTCAGTAGATTCAATGAACTATTGTTCGTTGACAGAGAGCTTAATTCTTGACTGCACGTAACCTCAGTCATACACCTGCTTGAAGCAATGCCAGGGGGGGTCTTTCGGTTGGTAGATTGCACCCTTTTACCGTAGATACGCAGCCGGTAGTCCTGCAGAGGAGCTTATTGTAGTTAGAATAATAGTCTTTTCTATACGACTTTTTCTTTTTTTCTTTTTTTCATATTTTTTTAGTATAGTTTTTAATGATGTTATCTTACAATAAAATTCCGTGATACAAAAAAAAGGAAAGAGCTAAAAAATAAAAAGTACATTCCAGTTTTTAATAACATCAATATTTAGTCATATATTTACATTATCTGTTTAAAAAAGCGAACTAATAACTCACATAATTTCTATCCGATTCGCCATATCTACATGCAAGTGTTTTTAAATTAAATTGACTTATCCCTTTAAAGTCTATCCCATATGTTATAATGGTGTAAAATTTGCAAACTATTCTTTTAAATAATATAACGGAAATGTTTTGAATAAAGCCATTGAATCAATATTTTAAGCTGAATAATTGCTTCAATGATTCTTTTTTTGTCTAGATAATTTTATCGTTAGTAGATATTATTAAAACCGATAGAAATTAGAAAATTTTTTAAAAAAAAAAAGATTAAAAATTTCATTTTAAAACGAATTATATCCCCCAACCACAATTTTCTTCAAAAGTGAACTGCGGAATTCTCTGAAAGAATTGTTATTATGAACCCAAAAAAAGATATAACCATTTTAAAATTTCTAAAAAGGCACAGTAATTTAGTTAATGATTGTAATTAATTTTAATTACTATCTAAAAATCAATACTAGCTGGTATGGTCAAGTTACTTTTACAATTACAATTTTAATGGATCAATTAAATATATGTCATTTCCCCAAATTTGGATCTTTATAATCAGAAGCTATTGTAATGGTTTTCACAAATAGAGATACTTGTGAATGATAATATCAAAATAATGATTGAAAACTTCCAAATTTTTAATTGATAAACACCTTTTTTTTTAAAAAAAATCCATCACTTGAACCATTATCATTTAAATCTTAATAAACCATGTTTATCTTTATTAAAATATGAAGTAGATATCAGTAAAAGTTTTTAAAACAAATATTCTAAAAAATTAACCAAAAAACCCTTTAAACAAGAATTGAGTAATATTCATTTAGGATATTCTTAAAAGAAGAAAGAGAAAGAAAAGACTATTTTAGAAATAAAGGGAATTTTAAAATTTAATGTGGAAATGTTTTTAAGTAGTTCACTATAACTTGGATATCAATAAATATTAAAAGAAATTTTTAATCTTTAATGCATTTTTTTTCTCAAGGTTAAGCTAGCCCTTGTTTTCAACCCATTTTCATTATATGGAATAAATTCCGGACAGGTTAATAATATACACATCATATACTTGTGAAATATAAAACTGCTAATACAAAAAGTGTGGAATTGATAGGAATTGATTTGACGAATGAAAAACTCATATTAGTATTGGTTGCCGATCAAAATGTTTGGGATTATTCAGAAGAGCTCCCACTTGAAACAGTAGATGTTTATGGCCGATAATTTTCAAAGAAACCCTTACTCATGGCAAAAGCCGATGATGTTGGTGGAGAGATTTCAGAGCAGTCTCTTTTAACAACCCCTGTTACCGTACAGGTTCCAGCTAAATTGATGTTATATACATCATCAATTGCATAATCGCCAGATCCAGAAATAGGGATCACTCCTCTCACGCAAAGATAATCACCGTCTACATAATTTTTTCAATTTGATTTGAAACAGCTACACAATCAAAACCTCCGGAAGAGCTTATTTTAGCAAATCCTGCAATACTTTTAATTCCAGGATTTGCAAATCTAACAATGTTTCCGTAGGCAATCAAGTCATAACAAATAGTAGCTAGCTTTGGAAAAGTATCTTCACTAATACCTTTTAGCTTCATATTTTAAGATGGAGCTGGCATCAGACCAATTTTTGTAAGCTTGGGCATAGCTATAGTGATTATATTTTCATTATTACATAACATAAGGCCTCCATCCACATTTCCAAAGTTTCCAAACGAAACACCTTATTCAAATTTCATTAAATGGAAAGAGTTCATTTATTTGAGTTAAGCGTTTGAAAACTAATTGATTCAATTCTTGGGTTGTTTGATATAGTAATTTAATGGGCATTGGTAAATTCAAAATTATTTAAAGATCTTATTGAAGTCTTATTCACTTTCAAGCCAGTAACTATAGATAGTGAACTTAAATCCAACTTGGTAAGATTATAGTTTGAATCTAAATTAATATTATATGCAGTTGAAAGCGATTTGGAGCTGGATTCGACTATATCGTTATTGTTCGCTATAAGAAGGTCGCCTTAATAATTTCAACCAATCAAGCTTGAATTAAGTTAGCCCATCATTTCCCAAAACATACATATATCCCACTATTTGCTCTATATTAGATAGATTTATTGACCTGAGAAAAGAGTTATAGATCGTAACATCGCCTAATATTTTAGAAAAGTTCGAGATAAAATCGATGTCAGATTTGCTTTTTATTTTAAAATTTTGGTTACGATTTGGCTTCAAATAATTTGATAAAAAAACACATTTGTTTGGTTTTATAATATAATGAACAGTCTAAATAAAAAATTATGCGCATCAGAAACAAAAAGAATAAATATCGCAAGAAATAAAAGTTTAAGATAGTTTTTCTTTTATTATCTGATAAAAGGGATTGTGAAAAGGTAGGATTAGGTTATTTAAATGCTAGGTGTTTTTTATAGGGAAGTTTATTTTAAAATCAATAAAAAGTTATAAAAACATAAAGAAATTAAAGAAAGTGAAAAATTTTCAATTTTTTTTATCCCAACTCCCCTTTGCCGATCTAGCAGCTCCATACCATAAAGGGAATTGGTTCAAGGAATACTAGATGTTTGAAAAGAAGTACTCAAATAATTTTTTATATTCATGAATATATTTATACTGATCAGATTAAATAATTATGGTATCATAAATAGATTCACGTATTTTTTCCCCCAAAGATAAATAGATGGGTAAAACGACGAGATTTAGTAATCACAGAGATGTGTTTTATTCTTGACTAACCATATCCTTCAAATTTATTTACAGCCTTTTAGTTTCGGTAATAGAAATTTTATTGATTAAATGTTACGGATAATCTGAAGATACGTATTAATTTTTGGGGTAAATTGATTTAAAAGCAAGGATGCCTTTTGCTTACTGGTTCCAAAACTACTAAAAAAACCCAAAATTTTTTCAAGAAAGCAATCTAACTATTATTTTTAGATTTTTTATATTTCGAAAGCAATCCACAGGTAGATATAGTAAAGGTGATTAACGGAATAGAATATTATTTTGTAATTAGTGTTCATTTATTAATAGTTTTAGAGCCGGAATACTACCAGATAAAAGGTTTGAACTAAGTATGGTTTTATTTGATATATACAGAGAATGAATAAAATATAAACTAAAGGGAAGCGAAAAAACCAAGACTAAAGGAGGATGTGGGTTGGAGATATTAAAAGGCTTGCTTTTCCTATAAAGGGACGAATAGCAGTTTAATTACTATAGTGTTTTGGAATATCTTTTTAGCTAATATAGATAGATTAATCTACGTACTAAATTGTATAATGAGACAATCTGTATATTCCGATTGATCTATTTATTACATTGTGATAACCCATTGTTTGGGATTAGTGCAATGAGGTAATAATGTAATTCTCACACCATCTTTCTCCCCCGGGGGAGTTAAAAGATATTTGAGATGTTTTTATATTTTAGATATTGGATTTTGCCTAAATTTCTCTACGTTTTCTACATAAAAATCATTTTCTATTGATCTAAAATAGTTGGAAAAATTATTCTGCCTACGGCCATTTTTCACCACCTAATTCAAACCTGGTTAAGCCAGATTTAAGCTGCATTGTGGGTGGTGTAAATGAAAAAACTTGGAGCAATGTATTCCACGATGATTGATTCTTGACTTGAGGCTCGCCTAACACTGTAAAATCTAGTATTTGATTCCGTGGTACTTCTTGCTGAGAAAATTAAGCTTGATTGATTTGATTACTGGTTTAACATTGGGTTTAGCTGGGTATTTCGAATGTAATTTCTTCGATTTAATTGGCGCGTTAATGTTTTCCAAGCGTTGCCAAGAATTTTCTTCCAGAATATATACTTTATAAGATATACGGCATATAAGTTTTTTTTCTATCAAACTTTGAATCTAGTTTTTCATTGACCTCGAATTCTTCTTAATTTTCTACTAGAATTGGTGGAAGTTTTTCGTTATTTTGGTCAGGTATCTGAGATTCGTTGTATGGATCCAACATTGATATATGGAAATTAGGATGGATTTTCATTTAGTCCGGCAGTTTTAGTTTATAATTCAGATCACTATATTTTTGAACTATGGGGTATATCCCACTTTCTTGTAATCTAATTTTTCACTTGGTCTAGTGGAATTGATGTTTTTTCTCAATAACCAAACCTTATCCCCGACCTCTAATATTGGTGGCAATTTCCTCTTTTTATATGCTTGGATTTTTTGGCTTATTGTGGCGGCTTTGAGGTTTATTATTAAATGTTTTTGTAGCTTTTTTAATGTTATTATTCTGATTTCACTTCTGGTACTTTATTGGTCTCAGTGATTATGGGGTAAATCTAAAATTATACCCGTACAGAGCTTTAAAAGGTTAATTTTCGGTAGAGACCTGATAAGCATTATTGTAACAAAATTATGCACTGGAAGCATTTCTGACCAGTCATCTTGTTGGTACTTCACATATGCTCTTAGATAATGCTCCATAATTTAATTCATTGGTTCTGTTTGTCCATCGGTTTCGGTATGATAACAGTTGACATCTTTTGCTTTATTTTCTGCAGCCCCATAGTTCTTTTCCAGAACTTTGAGTTAAACTTAGAGCCTCTATCATTTATTTTTTTCTTGTTTTAGGCCATTATGTTTGAATATATGAGCTAAAAATTTTTCTGCTGTTTCTGCAGCTGATGGTAGTTTCTTCAATTTTAAGAAATTTGATATCTTAGTAAATCTGTTCAACACAACTAATATAGTAGTATATCAATTTTTGATGGCAGATCTGTTATGAAATACATGATTATTGAATTCCATGGGTTTTTTGAAACTTATAAGGGTTTTAGCTTACCATATTATATATGTCTTGGTGCTTTGATCTTTGCGCAAATCTCACATGATTTTACATATTTTTTTATTCTAATACTCATTTTTTTGAACCAGAACTCTCTTTTAATAAGATCTTATTTTTATAAGAAATCCAGAGTGACTTACTAGGTGTCTGTCGTGTTTTGATTCCATAATCTGAGTTATAAGATTTTTAGGCAAGTATAATTTATCGTAGTCATAGATCAGATTATCTATGTTTTTCACTGAGTAGATACGGCTTTTGTGGGCTTTGCTTTTATTTTTCAATTCCTTGGTTAATAATTCCATATTATCACTGATTTTTTCTTATATATGGTTGGCTAAGATGCTCATAGGCATGATTATTGAGTTTAGGAAATGTTTAGTTTTGATTAAGTTGAACTCCAAAAGTTTACTATCTTGATATTCTGTTCTTTTTGATAGTGTATCCGTCTTTCCATTTTTGGTACCTTTAGTGAAACTAATATTGAAATTATATTGGCTAAAAAGTAACGACCATCGAGCGTGTCTCCTATTTATTACTTTATTTTTCTTGAATTATTCCAAATTCTTGTGTTCGGCATAGAAAATAAATGGTATTTAAGAACCTTCTAAATAATGTATAAATTCCTTTAACACTGATACAATAGTCAATAACTCCTTTTAGTAAATGCTATAATTGACTTCAGCAGGCTGAAGTTTACGGGAGAAAAAGACTTAGGGTGGGAGATTTCCTTCAGATTCGCCTTGAGATAGAACTGATCCAATAACAAATTCCGAAGCTTCTGTTTCTACCGTAAAGCTTTTTGATGTGTGAGGGAAAATTAATACCTTTCCAGAAGTAAAAGTTCCAGTAAACGTTCAAATTCCGCTTTTTGATTTTGCCCCCATTCATATAATACGTCCTTTTTAAGTAGTTTTGCTATGGGTGTGGCCATCTTGGAATATTCCTGGATGAACCTTATGTAGTAATTAGACAAGCCCAAAAATATTTGGATTTCTTTTACAGGTTTTGGGTTTTTCCATTCTTTGAAGTTTTTTACCTTCTCCTGGTTCTTTCTTATGCAAGTGTTAGATATAGAATGGCCTAAAAAAATCACTTTATTTCTGTTGAACTCGCTTTTTTCTAGTTTGCAGTACAATTTATTGCACTTATGTTTTTCTAACATTTCTGACATGTATGACCTAATATTCGATGCTTTATGAGTATAATAATATATTATCAAGATATTCAGTTGATCAATAATCTATTACATCCTTTAGAGTATCATTTACGAAATTACGGAAAGTAGCTATGCATTAGTGAACCCAAATGCATGAAATTATTCTCTTTTTTTTTTCTTTGGGGGTTAAGTTGATCTCCCAGGCGGAAACGCAGTCCACAACTTGCACTTGCTAACAAGAAGGGTAGCCTCTTGGTGAAGAGCCCAATAATCCTGTGCTCAGGCAAAAATCGCCCTATATATATACCAAAGATCAACAAACGTTCGAATCCCTGAGGCAGATTCTAGCCATGTCCAGGGGGACTTAAGACTCAATTGGGACAATTTACATGCCTTCATAACCTTTCGGTATATAGAGGCATTGCCAGTTGTAAAAAAAAAAGAAACTGTTTTAACAATACTCTCTTCCTATACACCCATCTGCGCAGTCCTAGGATTTCCGCCGGGGTTCCCGTCCAGGAGGTAAATACTCAGAGAACCAGAACTCAAGTTCAATAGTTCGGCCAGGTTGTTTGAAAATGTCTCCAAACCTGAAGCATTGTGACTTTCATTGAGTCCTGGACACTTCAACAAAATATGAGATGGCAGGAATTCGAGTCCGCATTCCATATGTGATAGGAATATTGGAAACTTCCCTTCCATTCATTCATCTCCTCTCCAAACCTTGGAGGCTATAAAGGTATTCCAAATACCCCCACATCTCTTTGCTTCATACAATGTTTGTCCAACGGTATACCCGGTTTGGTTCCATCCCATCTTCCAGTAACTATTAGTCTCTTGGAATTAAAAATTCAGATAAGCATCCGAAGGCTTGAATTTCGCAATTTTAATAGTTAATTCTCTAAGAAAGTCAGATTTACTCATCCCATTGAGTTTGAAGCGATTTAACCAGCCATAGTGCAATTTGCCCCATGACCCATTAGATCGATCCTTCAATAATTTGGAAACAGGAGAATTCACTGTTTGAAATTTCTCATATGCCTTAGCCCTGGAATATCCTAGACTGTCGTATAATGGAGCAATGTTAAACTCCATCCAAAGATTTCCCATTTTAACGAACGACGCTCTTTTAGAAACTCCAATTAAGTTTTTCAACCAATTATTGAGGATTCTTTGCAGAATTATCGCTCGGTCCCTATCCTTACCCAGGATTTCTCCTCCATATCTCATCCCAGCCTCTAGTACCCCACGCAAAAAAAGTACTCTTGAATAAATTGGGACAGATTTAAGAGATAGAAAACCCCTAATATTAGCATAGCAAGCCTCAGCTTTTTCGAATTTACGTCTACTAAATCTGAGTAAGTCTATATCTTAGTTAAAAAGTACCCCCAATTTCGAATATTCTTCCACTATAAACACATTTAGTCCCAGTAATTTCAGATGTTTCGATTCTTTGAAGGTCCCGTCAGCTACCATACCTCCACACTTTGGAATGCCAAAAGACATTTCATTATCAATATTCCACTTCTCTACCACCTGCAGTTTCCTTCTTAAACCCAATTCTGAATCTGCTAAGAGAACCAAGTCATCTTTAAACAGAAGTTCTGGAATCTTAATATCGCTACCCAGCACTGGTGATAAGTTAAATTCAACCTTATCAAAGATATCGTTATTGAATATATTAAATAGAATTGGAGAAATTGGGCATCCTTGTCAAACTCCTCTTTTAACAGTAAACTTTGGAGACTTGAGATTTACAATCTTCACCATCGTTTTCTTATGTTTATAATAGGCTTTAAAGAAATTCAGGCATCTTCCCTCCACTCCTCAGAGTTGAAGTTTCCTCAGAAGAGACTCAGTGGGTACAGTATCATACGCCTTTTTAAAATCAATGAAAGCTACATAAGTAGTGTTCTTAAGCATCTTGCGACGATAAAGAATGTCATAAAGAGCTATAACTTGCGACATAGCTTCTTCGCCTCTTCTAAATCCAGCTTGGAGAAAATTAATTTTTCCCCTTGCCTCTAAGGACGCCTTCATCCTATTGATAATAATCTTATCTAATATTTTCATCCCTATTGAAATTAATGATATTAACCGATAGTTATAGAGAATTTGGAGGTCTCCCTTCTTGGGAATAGGTACTATTTCATTTTTGTTCCATATCTTCGGAATAACTATATTCCTCCAATTTTTTGTATTGATGAAAGCAGAGCCTTGTCTATATATGATTCCGGATAAAAAACATAATTATAATTAACTATTACTTTTTACCATTCAACAATAAGTTCATTACTGCCCGGAGCCTTGCCCTTGACTAAGATCATAATGACACTCCTTACTTCATCAAATCTGATTTCATGGTTAATATCCAAAGGGCTATCCCTCATATTACCAATTACCTTTTCCCAATGCTCTGTATTCCTCGGGTTCCCAGTAACATCGTCCGAGAGTTAAATAAAGAATTCTAACCACCTGTTTAAGATCGATTCGGGTGTTTTAAGAAGATTGTTAGCTTTATCTAGTACTACACCAAGGGAATGCTTAGTGCTACCAGATTCATCTATTAATCTTGTTATACACCTCAAATTTTCCTTTCCATTTTTGCTGATAGCTATTTTAACCCCTTTCTCAAGAAATTTACTCCATCTATCCTTACGGAACGTCAGAATTTTCTTTTTTAAAATCTCCCTCTTGCGAGAAAAATCTTGGTAAAGCAACTTTACCTGTAAAGCCGAACTTCCTGATTTTCTATCATTTTGCCATTTGTAACCAGATAGATCTTTTTTCTTGATCTTCCTCCGGATGCCATGAGGAAGGAAAAATCTATTAGGTTTTGAGCTATTCGTACCAATTAAAGCAAAATTTCCCACAACCTTCATGAACGTTTCAACAAAGTCTTCAGCCGTACGATTAACGTCTACTTCAGAATCATCAAGATCCGCTAAAGGTAACCAAAAATTATGATTACAGATTTCTCTCGATATCAACCACAGCTTTAGTTATGAGAGCTCTTTCTCTAGAGACGTCGCACCCCAAGATTCAATAATACGATTATCCTTACCTGCAAAACCTCCACGAATCGGCTAGTGGTCGGATAAATAGAAATTACGAAGTACTTTAGTTTTGAATATTAAAATTTCTGCAGCTTTGTTAATAATAACACTGTTCAAGCTGGACCAGGTTCTATCTCAATTAAAAAAGAAGGTTTTATCACTACCATTATACTTCATAACTCTAAACCCGGTATTTTGCATTTTCAGAAAATGTTTAAGGGCTGAACAAGACATGTTATAGTCGCCGAAAATAATGCAGGGTTCTTCAGGATTATCAAAGTTCCAGGCTTGCAGCAACCTAACCATCTTATTTCTGGTCGGAGTCTTCTCCAGATATAATCTGCCTGGGATATAGATAGATCCTAGTTTGTATCAAGTTCATTTAATGATACTCTAGCTAATACTAATTTCCCTTCAATACCAGGGATCTTAGTAGCGCTTAGACTACGCGAGATTGCCAGCAATACCCCTAGATTAGACCCTTTTCCAGCTAGATCATGGAAAACCTCATATCCTGAAATCGTAATTCTCCAATCCGCCTGTTTAACTAGGGTTTCCTGGAGCATTACAAATTTTGGTTCTAACCTTCTAATAGCGTCAAATATTTCAAACCTTGATCCTTTAAAACCTCTAATGTTAAGGGAAAGATAGCAATCCAAATTTTTTTTTTGGGTATAATCCTCCTCATTCTAGGATAATTCACCCTGTCAATACCTATTTTCTTAAGTTAGGCGATTAACAGTCCCATTTCGTCAGAACAATAATATGGGACTAGAATTTTGATCAATCCTTCCTCAGGCAGTAACCGTATAATCTCTCTACTTATGATTCCTTTTACTAACTGGTTATATGTTTCCCCTCTCCGTGTATCCCTAAAGTCGTAACGCTTCATGGTTTGGAAAACTCCTGAGTTAAATCTCTCTTCTTCCCCACAGTTATTATAACTTTCTGGAACTAAATTTGCGGCATTAGATGCATTTTTTGCTAATCATTTCCTAAAAAAAGTTTCTTTCATTCATTCCATTCGGAACTATGTTAGATAAGAATAAACGGATCTTTTGATCGATCCCTATGTTCCCTCTCGTTCAAAACCTTCTCACCCTAAGTTGGAGATAAGCTGACGGTATTTCTGTTAGAAACTTCTGCCCTTTTTTCTATGTAGATGAAAGGGCAGCAATATTTTTTCCTAGAATAGCTTTGATTTTCACTCCTTCCTAAATTAAAACCGTTTTTTCTCCCCTGAAAGTTACCGGCAATACTGGCTCCTCCCATTAGAGACACTATAGACCCAGCCTGCATATATACATAGCGCCCGCAATTGCATTTATTGTTTGCAGGCCTTAAAATATCCCCATAAAGGATAGCCCAATCCTGTAGGGGCCTCATTTTTAATGATATCTTTTGTGTAGGGCTGCTTCACTTATGTCAAGCGTATCACCCTAAATAGGGCTCCCACCACGACTTACCGTGTAGGCAGGTAGTCAAGTAGAGGTCATTATAGTCTTAGTCTTCTTGGTACTAATAATAAATTTATATAACCAGATTATCTTCCTGGGTGAGTGCCTATTCTTATAATAGTTTTATACTCCTTCACTATCTATACTTGAGAAGGTTCAGACCCCTCGTAGAGATAAGCGGTAGTGGATTTTGCCCATTCCTATCCTTACTTTTCGCAATTACTGTTAATTATACGAATTACTTGTTATGCTCCTAACCTCATAACCCCAAGCGCTACCCCACTTAAATAAATGAATTATTAGTATTTAATTCACTCTTCTATGAAATTATAAACATAATTTCCATAACTAAATCTGAATGCAGTTTTGTATTTTCACCAGATCTAATGCGCACTAGATTGTATGAATTTATCCGTTCAAGTTCAGCAAAAATCTTGTTTTCACCAAGTATATCGAATATCTCTTCAATTCTGGGAAGAGGGTACCAGTTGTTTACTGTAATTTCGTTTATTTTACGATATTTCACACGTAAGCGAAGGCTTCCATTTTTCTTTTTTATAAACTTTATCGGTCCTACTGCAGTTAATTGAGAGTGTGATATCAATCTTGATTTAAGGGTTTCCTCAATATATATCTTAAGGTTATAAAGTTTCCTTTTTGTTTTTAAATATACGAGACACTATGGTGGCTCGAAATTTTCCTTCAATTCAACTGGGCAGTCATATTTTTGATGGAAGGGTAGGGTTTCCGCTTTGGTTTTACTAAAAATGGAAGACACTCTGTGTAAGCAGGTGGTAGTCCTTTTAACGTACTAGAATTAGTGATATTATAGTAGATTTATGGAGGCCCATTAGCTTTTATATATTCTGGAGGAAAATACAGTTCTTATTTTTTGGATTCTTCTTGAGTTTCTTCCTCGATTTGAAAATTATTTACCGATTTTAATTCTAATTCTAAGTCAGAAGTTGAAGCTGAAGTTGGACCTTCTGATTTTTAAACTAATTCAATATTTTCTTTATCTTCAGGAGAAGAATCCGGAGCCTTGACGGTAAAATTTATACACTCCAAATTTAAGTGCAATTTTGGTTACAAAATTTTGAGTCAAGTTTGATAGATAGCTTTTCTCAGTCTATGTTTTGCTATTGTTTTTGGAACCAGGTTAATACTAGGATTATATCGGCAATTTTAGCATGTATTGGATACAGATAAATTTTTTATTCATTTTCACTCGCAAGCAGGATATCTTTTGTGGTATTGAATCTGTTGTAATCGATTTACCATCTATGTTTTCTACTATTATTTTTCTTTTTAATTTTTTTGTATATGTTTTAATTTTTTACAATAATATATGATAATAAAGTTCGCTGATTCTCCGGTATCAATTAAGCAAAGAGTTTTGTTTATTTTAATGTAAATAACATCTATAGGATATAAAAACCTATGGTTAATAATATTATTAGAACTATTGTGAGTATCGAACTCAAGAGTAGCTTTTTATTGCTGATGAGGTTGGTATTTAAATCTCATGGGCATACTTTACAGTTTACTCCAATATATTCCTGCGCACTAAAATACAAACAAAGTCCGATCTTCATGCGTCTGGGTTTTTCCTCGTGGCATAGAGGACCTCTCGGTCCGGTCTTTAATTAATAAATATCTATAGGGATATTTTCCGGATTTGAGTGGCTTATTGTCTGAGATATAGGCTGAATGGATACTTTTTCCTGCGATTACGAAGGGTTTTTGCTTGGATACATAATGGGAGTTATACTCGTGTTTAACAAAATTTCTTTGACGAAAAGTGTCTTTAATGGTTAATATATTGTCAAATTCAATAAACTGGTCCATTAAATCTTCTATAGTTTGTGGTCGCGATATTTTGACTAAAATATCCTGGATCTTGCCATTTAATCCTTTCTGAAATTGTGCAACCAAGGCTTTTTGATCAAATTCTGCTATAATCGTCAATTTTCGAAACTCAGCCGCATATTCGGATACTGATATTTTTCCTTGGAAGATATTTAGTAATTTATTGGTTGATTTAAGTCTTATTTAGAGTGGAAGAAGTATCTTTGGAAAGCTGCCGTGAAATCTTGGTTGATGAATGTTGAACTACTAGCACTGTCTAGCTGGGCTTCGAACCACAGTGCAGCTGAATCTGTGATGTGTGTGGCTATGAATGATATTTTTATGCGGTCATCATCGAAAATATCAGCACTTATCAAAATTTTCTTTTTATAGCTCCAATGAAACTTGGGTATTGTGAATGGGACCCGGTGAACTTATCAACCGGTGAAAGTTTAATTACTTTCATTATGGGTAGTGAGAGTTCTGAGTCTTATAATGCTTGAGGTGATTGGAGTTTTGGTACACGAGTTGCTTGAATGTTTCGAGAGAAATTCTCAGTCATGGTGTTTAGTCTGCGAAAATAGTAAATGTATAAAATGGTATAAAAAAAAATAATTAAACAGGGGTTAATGATAGTTAGAGCGTTTAGAAGTCGTTTAATATTTTAAGGCCGGAATACTACCAGGTAAAAGTTTCGAACTAATATTTTTTTTATATGCTAGAGGATAAATAAAAGATAAAAAAAAGTGAAGAATTTTTTTTTTAAGATTAATGGAAGATGTGGGATGGGAATATTAAACGACTTGCTTTTCCATATAGGTTAGAATATTTGTTTAAGTAATATAGTGTTTTGGTATATCTTTTTTGTTAATATAGATTGATTAATCTACGTACTAAATTATAGAATGAGACAATCTGTATAATCCGATTTTTCTATTTATTACATTGTGATAGTCGATAGTTTTTGATTAGCACAATGGGGCAAAAAAATTGAATCTTACAAATAAGGAGGGTTGTATTAAAAATCATATCCCCTATACAATGGGTTTTTAGATTACTATTAATGCACATTCAACGTGAAGAATGATATAAAATAGAAAATAAAGGGCATTTTTAAAAAAATAAAAGAAAAATGCTACCTCTCATTATTTAAGAATATTTTTTAAAAAATAAAATCCCATTGATATGAGAATGGGCAAATTCAAAGAGAATATACTGATAACAGGGCCTCATTTATTAATAAATTTACAGCGAGTTTTTTTAATGGGGGTGGGGGTGGGATGAAATCCTGAAAAATCAAGTATCTTTAGAAAATCATACTGGAAAAATCCAAAAAAAAACAGATTAAAATGGATTAAAAAAAAATAATGAATCATTTTTTACTTACTTTATTGTATAAAAAGATCTCATATTTTTCTTCGAAGGATGAAAAAGTAATCTTAAGGGTTACTAATAATCATATACTGGTTTTTTTTTCAAGTAGAATTAAATATATTTAGGAATGAAAAATCCTCATTCTTTTATATTAATTGAAAAGTTAGGGGTAAAATCGAATATAGGTCTAAATACTAGAAACAATAAAAGAGATGAAATCAAATTTATAAATAAAATCAACTTTGTTCATAAAATAAGACTTAATTTTTTTGATACTTTGCTAATTTTTATGAATTTTTTCCTTTGAACTAAAATTGAATGGACCCATTTAGTGAAAATGGAGCTATTTTTTGAGCCTTATAGTTACTATTTTTTATCGAAAAATTTCCTTTTATTGTACAGAGATTGTGAAACTCAGGATTCGTAACGAATATACTATTATAAATACACAAATATGCTGGAGAATACCCTTTAAACATCACCCAGATTTCTGTTTCTGTCTCTATGAATTTTTTTTGGGATCAAAAGAAAGTTTAAAAATCCAAATTATTAGCTTGAAAAATAAAATAAATCTTGGCGATATACTTTTATTATTCCATTCCTTTTTTCTTTTATAGAAAATAAGAAGCGATTAAATCTAAATAAAATTTGATACTTAACTATCAATTTTTTTAAGAAAGATCACAACATTAAAAAAAAATGACAAAGATTCATCTTGAAAAGGTACAAACTTATACCGATGTGAAGTGGCTGAGAAAATTTTGGAAATCACATGCAAACTATTCTTTCTTTGACCTAACGGATCCTATCTCTTTTTCAGCTGATTTATTTGCGACATATATATGAAAATTTTTATTCCGGTGTAGAAATAGCCGTATATGACTATAGCTTAGATATTATATCTTATGTGATACTAATTTTTTTTATACAAATACAAAGAAATCATGAAAAAATAATCTCTTTTTTTAGAAATTTAGCTATTCCCGGATTTATAGTGATTGAAAGGTTTAAAAAAGACCTAAAAAATCCCGGATTTTCTAAAAATATAATTTTATTCTGCACGGTAACATAACTCAACCTTTTTTTCTCATAGAAATCATCTTTATCCAAGCAATCTTATAAATTCTGATATATTATTTTTACTTATTTTTAAAATTTTATTTGATTTAATAGCATTAATTTTTATAAATGCTGAAATAAATAAGAAATTTTTAGACTTTATATCGCAAAACTGTTTTTTATTAGAAAGTGGTAAATGGCGAGAATATATATAATTAATTTAGGTATTTAGGTATTTTATAGAAAAATTATATAATTATTAATATCCGAGTTTGAAAGTTCTAAGAATAAGATGGCATACCTGCATTTGAATTTGAAATTTTATTAAATACTATAATTTATACAAAGATTTGGACTATATTTTCCAAAAAATATTTTCGTCATCCAAGAACCTAATTATTAATTATTGTATCATATTTAGAAGATTAATAAAAAAAGAACAGATAATAAATCTATAAAAAGTAAATGGCGGATTTTTTAAAGAAGCTATTTTGGATATTTTATTATCACTTAGTCACCAATAAAACCTTGTAATAAATTTAAAAAATTGAATCTTTATTTATCCAAGTTAAAAATAAAAACAAGATCCATGCCATTTAATATTGGATAATGATTTTTAGATTGGTTCTGTAATAGGCATGTTATAAAATTGTAATTTATAAAACTATAAACTTAAATGGATTGCAAAAAAGAGAGATATATTAAATTAAAGAAAAAAAAATACTCAAGTGATATTTTTTGACTGCAGTTTTTGAATTATTTCAAAGGAGCTATCGGTTTTAGAGGTGGATATCAATATTTTGAAGCGAGGGGGAGGGGGTAGATTGGATTATTTGACTATCATTGGTTGTAGTACAGGTTCTATACGGAATGATGATTTATATATTATAGCCCGAGTAATCTTTATTAGTTGCACTACGAATTATTAATTCTAAATATAAAAAATGTTCTGTCATATTACTACAGTTTGGGACGAAAAAAATACACAACCAAAAAATCATGAACAATATATAATGGAAAATCGGACTAGCAAATAATCTCAGGCAGCACAAAAAAATAAAGAGCTTTTTTTGTTTTAAACATTTCAAAATACTTTTAGGTTTTAGATAATTCATTAACTTTTTTTCCAATCTCTTAAAAATGGCGATTTTTTTTCCTGATTTTAATAAGTTTGGCTATTTTGATTAGTTTAACTTTTTATTTATAAAAGAAATATCGCCATCAATATGACTCATTTTTTTATAATTCATAAAACTAATTTTCTTTTATTAAAAATAATTTTTAAAATATAATTTAATTTTTTGGGAAAAATACTTTCAAAAAAAGCAACATAATAAAAATGTAATTAATTTAGTCTTTGAAAACTATTAACTAAAATTATATTAAGAATTATTCGTATTAATTGTGTATCATATTTTTTTTAAACCGAAAATTCAAATAAAACATATTAATTTTAACTAAAAGAAAATTTACTAAAATTTTCAAGTACGAATTTTCGATAGCCTTATCATCTTTTCACAAATTTGTATTAAAAAGGGGAAGAAATTGGTGGATGTGACTTAACATGAATCCGTCCTTAGTATAATTTTAGTTAATAGTCGTCAAAGAGTAAGTTGACTTTAGATTATAAACTATTGGATGGATTCATATTAGGTGTATCCAGGAGGATTATCGCTTCTTTTTTGTTAGCACAATGAGTTGGTATAAGTGATAATATGTATTGAAGACTAATTAGTTAGACCAAAACACTTGTGTAAAAATTGCATTTGCAGAAATTATAGAATTTGCTGCTACGGTAGCACCGATTACTTTAGCTTTCGTGATTGGTGTATTGGTTCCACGGGGTATCAGAGTTGAACTATTTTGAATATTTTTAGTTATAATGTTGACTTAAAGAGGCTTGTTATGATCTTTATATATCTAAATATTTTATATACCCTTAAATTGCTGTCATTAATGGAGGAGTTGAGCAAGCTACAGAATCCACTTTATAGAGATGTATTCTAAATGCGTCAATCTAAAATAAAAGCCAATCTGAGTGGCTACATTTCTCACACGTTATCACAGAAGGTTGACAATTTTTCTTCTCTTTAGGTGACATATGACCAACTTAAGAGTACAATCTAAAATATTCATCTTTTGATCATCGATGCGATGATATAGATTGCTCTAATGTAACTACATACCTCAAGTATCCAGCAGGTCTTGCTTGTCAATAAGCTTATCTAAAGCTCCTCTTTTGGATCTAAACTTCCTAAGTACTAGATAACAGGTAGAATTTTTATATTAGATCTAAAAATTCTTTTGAGACAATTTTACTGTATAGCTAATAGAAGCCTATGATTAAATTCTTCCTCGGTAATAGATTTCGAATCTTGTGAGATTTGGCAAATAATTTTTTTTTTTAAATTTTAAATGTACTCATACTAAGTTTAGATTCAAAATAAATCTCTGCTATTTTTTTTACTACGTGGATTCAGTTATTGCGGAGAAACGCATCTAAGACTATTCTTATCTTTAATTTTTTGCTTGATTTTATATTAGGCTGATTTTCTTCTTACTGACAATCGATTTGAAAGAACAATACTTGTGGCAGTTTAAAAGATATTTGGTCTTCTATGGCGCTCCACTCATTCTCCATGTCATTAAATTTCAGTTCTTTTTCTTGATGAGAGGGTATTTTCCTCTTTCTGAATCCCGAATTACCTCTGTAAACTGTATCAGGTTTAGTTGAGCTATCAAAATTGCTAAAATATCTGGAAGCCAAATCTCATATTTCCATAATTGCTTTAACCGAATCATTTTTATCTTCTTTCTACTTGCCTTCTGTATTAGCGATTATATGAAGTTCAATAGGAGAAAATAGTATGGATTCCTCCAACAAGCCTAATTTTACCTCAAAGCATTCTGAATTTTTTTTTTGAGTGTCCGGGGACCAGTTGTAAAACATAGGTACCTTCTTTTTGTATTTTACTGCAATTATTTCTATATATTGGGCTCCATATAGGTCTTTTATCTCTTTGAATGTGTTTGTCGAAAAGGACCATTCTGTCCGTGCCGTTAGTCTGCTTGGGGCATCTGCCAGATATAAAACCAATAAAAGTATGAGACCTGGGGTCTGGTGTTAGTTTGTGTACAGATAATCCAAACGCGCTCTGCAATATTCAACAATTCTGGTGAAGAGGTTTCCCAGAATTTCTTGGCATATGATAGAGTGTTTTTGTTGTCTAAATATATTAGAGAAGAACAACATACGACCTCCTTCAGCTTCAGTGCCATTAGAACTGCTAATAGTTCCTTGAAGTTGATGTATAGAATTTAATCTTTCCGATTTCATAACCCTGAATAGTTGGTAAATCTAATTAATATTTCCAATAATGTATCTCTTGCATTGGCAAATACCTCTATTTCCATTTTCTATTGTGAAAACGACTGAAATCTCAGTTTTTTCCGGTGATAAAGAATAATAGGTTTTGCACGCTTGAACCGTCAAAATAACTGTAGTTTTCAATTTGTGGAATATCTTCCAGAATTGATGATTAAATTCTAATAGAAGGCGCAGTATTAAGCTTCCCGCAAGAAGTGCATCCAAAATAATCTTTCTTTTCCATAAAATATTGCTAGTTCTCGAATAAATGTCTTATTTGGCTGCATTATCATTTGATATTCGCTACGCAGGTCCCGGATATTGAGTGTAGTTACCTTGGGCGACATCTCCTGAATGTCAAAAGCCATTACCAAATGTACTATATTATGAAAAGATATCGGTTATGACTAAGATAATTTTATCAAGTATCCCATAGCCGATAAGAAAACTTGTAACATTATGATGTGCTTTAGGCATACTTCTTTCTATTTAACAATTATAATAGATCGTCAAGATGTGCAGCAACCACGATCTTCTATATTATTTCTCAATCCAGAACCATTCAGAGTATCTTGGTGAATTAACGCGGTTTTAAGGAGCCTATTGATGCCCTATTAAACGAAGGAAACGATTTATTTTGAATAAAATATAAAGGGGAAAAAGAAAATAAAAGAATAAAACTAATTGAAAAGCTTGCATTCCAGAAATTGGGAATGCAAGCTATGTATATAGGTATTAACTAAATAGGAAATAGTTATGATTAATTATTAAAAAAAGGAGGCGATGTATGTGTACAATAATGATAGGGTCATTACATCGGTTATTATGAAAGCCCCAAAGAAAGAAATATGAAAGGATATTTCACCCCTTCCAACAGAATCATTTATATTTAATACAATATTTGTGTACCGAAATGTGCAGAAATGCATCCTCTTGTAACGATCAGGTTAAATAGAATAAGATTTTATAATAAAAAAAAAACTGGGGGGTATTAGTTAAACTATGAAAAAGAGTAAAGGAAACAAGTTGAAAAGCTTAGCCATTCAAAAATATCTAAGCTTCCGTATTTATATTTACTCAAGTTTTGAGAAGCCAATTACACTTCGGAAAGGTGTAATCTGTCAGGATGACTACGTATTATGTGTATTAAACTTATTGGTTCATTAAATCACCAGGTTCAAAGAACTCATACAATATTTTATGCAGATTATCCTGCTTATGGAATATATTGATTCCATCATGAAATTTCTGTCCTCAAGGGGTTGTTTCAACCGCCTTAGATTCAAATTCTGGCTTTATTTTTATATTTTTCTTTGGAATGCGAAAAAAATTGCTGTAAAAGCTTGAGATTGGGCACTCTTTATCCTCGATTGCATTCTTGGGCAGTAGTATGGCCACAACTGCTCTAAGGGTTTTATGGGCTAAGGAGTTTCAGTTTCTGATAGTAGCACAGAGTTCGAAATTTAAGTGGTAGTATCTCCTTCAAAATCTTTTTTTGGGGATTCGAATTATTTATAATCATTCATATCAACTCTTTTTAGGTTGTACAGGTAACCATCAAATCATGAGAAATTTGGTTTCGAAAAAAATCGAAGTAAGAAAATTATCATTTAAGCTTCAGAAGTCAATTATTTTTCTTTAACAAATATTCGCGAATATCGAATGCATTTTCCACTATATTTAATGCACGAAAAAAATAAGGTTCTTTGATAAAGAATATTACGAGAAAAAAAGCGAAATTAGAAACAAATATTGTTAGTAAATACCCCTCAAAATAAAAATATTTTCACAATACACATTTTTGATCTATGCGAATTTGGAATTCTATTAAAAATTTAATAAAAAAAGTTCAAGAACCTTTTTTAATACATCTTTTCACAATCCCATTTCTTTTATTCCTCTTTATCCATATCTTTTATTCCTTTTCTTTTCATACTATCCCCACTTTTTCACCCTCAAAATTTTTTTCTTTACTTATTTACCATCTACTCTTTAAAAAATAACTTTTTACCCTCAACCACATATACTGTCTTTATTTGCATCACTACAATTTCTTACCCATCTATTTTATTTACCTTCTCTTTCTTTCTTCCCTCTTTTGCCCTCAATTTCCCTCCCCAATCTTCTATAATTTCCCCTCCCCCTTTTTTGGTCACTCTTCTGCCCCCCCCCCCTTCACTCCTCATTTATACCACCAGTATTCTTTCTTTCATTCTTCTTCATCCAATCCCTTATTTCTTATAACCTTATTTTACATTCCCTTTTTTTTCAAATTTCTTTTAAAATCCTCTTTTTTTCTCGTCACTTTTTCATCATTTTTTTACCGCCTACCCGTTCACTATTTAAATTAAACCTCTTCTTTTTCACCCCCTCCCCTCTTTCATATTTTTTTCATCCTTACTCCCCCCCCCCCCCCCCCC
>LSSL01000768.1:0-18755 GCA_001953115.1 Smittium mucronatum | reverse complement strand
CTTCACTCCTCCACTAACATTTTTTTTATACCCTATTTTATACCCATCCATCTTCTTTCTTTCATCTTTAAATCCCTCATTTCCTCTAATTATTATTCTCTTTTCTTTTAAATTTATTTTAAATCATTCAATATTTTATCCATCATTCTAGTTCATCGTTATTTTACCTCCCACATTTAATTCTTCTCTTTTTTTGCACTCTATCCACTTATTCGCCCTTCTACTTTCTACATTTTTTTTCATATTATTATTTATATTATACTCTCTATTTTTCTTCCACCTCTATAATAATCTCTTTTTTCTTCCATGTTTATTTTTCCCGCTATTCTTTTTATTCCAGAGCCTTTCAAACAATTTTCTCATTTTTCTTTTATCCTCTTCATCTTTACTCCTATCTAATTACACTAACACAGGGGTTTTTATAGCAATAAAAACCTTTTTTCATTTCAATAGACCCTTTTTTTCATTCAAATAAACCATTGTTTTAGATTTGCGGGGTTATTTTGTTTATGATCATATCAAAAGCGGTATTATTGGATCGAATAGTTATTTATACCAATCAAAAAGCACAAAACTAATAATAATAATAATAATAATCAAATTTTAACCAATATTTACATATATTAATTTTCATAGGTGAGATTGGCATATTGGTTAAAATAACGACCCCGAGGGTCCAGAAAAAAGGATCTATTGGAATTGAAAAAAGGGTCTATTTGAATGATAAAAAATTTATATTTATATGAAAAACCCTATATTAAGATATAATTTTTTTTATATAAAGAGTTTTATAAACCTATCCGCTTTTCCACAAGCAATCTCTTTATTTTATTATTGATTTTATTATTTTCCATTTTCACAAAATCATGTTTATAAATATATAATAGATAATTTTTCTTGATATGTTTCAATCAATAAATGAGTGAAAATTTACTTATTTTCTTAAGTTTCGTATATATTTTTTGTTATAAAAATATTTGTATTTCTACCCTCTATCCTAGACCATCAACAATCAACAATACGCCTCAAAAAATTTAAATTTGAATATCAAAAACAAACAATTCAACATAAGCTTTCGATTTAGTTATAAATTAAAACCATCAAATGAATATTATTATTTATTGTTTTCAAATACAATAACTTTTAAGGTAAAATTTTTATAACTTATTTTTAGTTCATTTACTTTAATAAAATACTAAATAGAAGTTTTTTGATATAAAATAATTATGAATAATTTTTTATAAATAAAAAAGCCAAGTATCGATGATTGGCTCTTATTTTTTGATTTTTCTAAAAAAAATTGTATGTTTTCAAGGTATTTTGCATATTTTGAATCATACTTTCAGATCGGAGTGAATCCTCATCTGGAATTTTCAAAAAAATAATAACTCTTTCTACGAGGCTTAATCATCTTGATATTTTTTTGATTAGGAATTTACAGATTTTCGAATATTCATTCTCCTCTTTTCTAGTAACCACCGTGGGATTTTTATCGTCAATTCTATCATCTTCAAGATATTTTTCGTTGTTTAAATCGATATATCTTTTGATAACTTCTTAAGAAATGCCATTAAATCCAAAATTTGAAAAGATATTAAAAAATTCCAGTTTGTTAATTGATATTTTTGTTGATATGTTGTTGACTTTATTTTCAGAAATCCAAGGAATTATTTTTTTTCATAAACCCTTGAAAGAATAGTGAAGAGAGTTTTTCCCAAGATTCTGAATCCAAATCTGAATCCAATATACTAAAATTTTCACAAAAATCTTCAATTAAATAGTCTCTTCTTTTATAGTTTAATTCAACATATCAAAAAATATTTTCGTGTAGTAAGCCTTTAATGTAGAAATTATTCCCTTTTCCAAAGGTTGGATAAAGAAGTCGTAATCTGTGGAATAAAAAATTACTTCAATTTATTCAAGTAGACTAACCAAAGATTTCGAATGCACAGATGCGTTATAAAATAAAATATAATATTGAAATATATGTTCATTTATTGCAGTAAATTTTAAACTCGATTACAATTTGGTTTACGAAATATTTTTTAAATATTTCTTTAGTCATGTTGCCTTTTTTGGATAACATTCATATTACCCGCAGGTTTTTTTTTTTTTCAAATTTTTTTAATGCTCTTGAAGTCTCATAGTAATATATAACCATGGGCTTCAATTTACAGTCACCTGTGGAATTTAAACCTACCATTAAGTTAAATATTTATTTTGAGAGTTTGAAACAAGGTGCAATTTTTCCATTTATTGAAACATATGTTCTTGATGTCATCTTTTTCCAATAAAAACACGTTTATTCAAAATTGAATGAATATCCAAATAAAACATTTAAGTTATATTTATATAATAAAAAAAATAAAATATAAAAAAAATTACCTGACATGGCAGATATCCTTTTTCATTAATAATTCTACTATGTAAATCTGGAAATTTTTTAGCACAGTTAGTTCAACACTGAAAGCTTAACGAGTGAATTTAATATTATTTAGCCCCATTCTTCGTTTGAAATTAACAAAACACCCACTTCAAGCTGAAAAATTTAATTTTTCATTATCCTCTTTTCCATTATTAAGCTCCTTGAAAATAGGAATACTCTTTTTTTTAATTTTGGCTGTAGTGGTGGAAGATTTTTTTTCAAATTGGGCTTTTAACCTTCGTAAAAGATTTTTTTCTAGAACCAGAAAAATTTCAGGATTCTTATAAAATAGTCTTCTCTTACTATATTCGGATACATTTTTATCCGCTTTCCTTAAATCTTCAGATGAATTTATTATATACCTCACGATGCTTTCGTTCATATTAACCTTTTTTTCCACCTTAAAGATATTTTTATCGATCTTCAACATACCCAATATTTCTATCTTTCTAGATATGGATAATTTACTTCGTTTTCTCTTAAAATCTCCCTCACTCAATTTTTAGAACATTATTGTTAAAAAAAAAAGTATATATACAAATTTTATTATGTCAAAATCAACTTTTTAAATATATCACTACTAAACAAAAAAAATATGTTTGAATTCGTGTATTTTTTAATTGGATATCGTTTAAAATATAAAATAAATTAGCGATAACTTTTATTTATACAAATTTGATAAAGCTATGTATTCGCATAAAAAAATTGAACGGAACATTCATTTTCGCGAAAGTTCAAAAACCGGATAAAAATAATTATCACAAATCAAGGGTTAACTGTTTTCAAATTTTAGCTGTTCGTTTTCAATTTCTTAAAGAGTATTTTGAACCCATTCGCCGCAATTTTCCGGACCAAATGATTTTCGGAAAGCTTTGCCCTTAGCTCCATTGAACACCTAGAGAAACACTCCGACCGGGAGTGCTTTTTTCACCATTAATTGCCCGCACAAATTTCCCCCATATTACACTTATGAAATCCTGAATTTTAAGAGCCAGTAGTCGGCCTCGAAATTGTAGCTTCAATATTCAGAGGTATTTCTGACATACTTAGAGCTTCTTTACACCTGCTGGAACCCGCAAAAAAAGCTTTCTAGCTATCATTAGGTCGATTGAATTTATCTCTTTATGTTGTGAATCGAATTTCTTGCCGTCTATCGATGGTTTTAAACAATATTAGACCATTTTTTCAGACTTTCCGGAGAATTTCATTATAATATGGAGATTATCAAGTCGGATTTAATCGTTATAGATGCTAAATTTCATTTAACACATCTTAATGTGTTAAGTATATCTAAAAAATGATCCCCGAGAGTGATTTATGCTCAAATTGAAGCATCATGTGTATAAAATAGACATTTTGTTGTTTCCATGCAACAGTGCCAATCGTATGGCATATAAAGCTGAATCGATCCTCTTGACTTATGCCAATGATGATTATTTTAGAGGAGGTGGAGTGTACCCAAATAACTCCTATTAGGGCATGCATAGATTGTATACTTCTTTTTATCTTCGGTTAGTAACGTTCTGAAATTTTTTTCGTTCATCCATTGAATCTTCTCTCTAGTTTTGGTTAATCATTTAGAGCTGCAGCTGTCTATTAGTTGTGATTTTAACGTCTTAATAAATAGGCCCATCCTTGCCCTTCTCGAATTATAGAATATTGATACTTTTATTAGATTCTTGATTGCCTTTAAAATTTTCTTAATATATGTTTATAGATCATACTGATAATTTTTTGTGAGGTTAAAAAAAATAAGTAAATTTTTTTCGACGCGGAAAATTTTATTTTATGCAGGTATATTACCTTTGTAAAGAAAAAATGATGAGGTTATAGATATTTAGTACCATGAATTTTTATCAAATTTTCTTTTTTTAAAAATCTTTATGTTTTATTTGAAGTATTTTTTAAAAAAATAGATGGTACACGCTTAATATTAATCTATCCAACGACTATATTAGTAATTAATCTAAATTATTCAAAAATTAAAATAAATAAATAAATTTATCAACGGAATTAACGTCTAAAAATCGTCCTAAATCTAATTTTAAATTTTGAAATTTTGAATTTGTAATAAAAAAATCTAAAATAAGAAAGAACTATTGAATTTCTATCTATTACCCTTCTATTTCTTTAAAATAAATAAATAAGATATTGGTTTAAAGAAGCAAAATTTGGAATAGATTAAAGCTGAATCTTTTGTAATAGATACATATTTTTATTTTTTTTTACATATGGATAATTTAGTTTGGAAAGAAAGTTGATAAAAATCAGAATATCTTTATGTATTTAGACGGGATCAAAGGTAGATTTAATATAAGTTTGAATCTTTATTAAAAGATCTCTGCCAATTTTTGTTTTGATTAATCTGAACTAAAACGAGTAAATCTTTTCATTGGATTAAAAGAGTATATATTAACTGTAATAATTGATACTTGTACGAAAAAAAGGGGAGAAAATTAAGATAGAAAAAAACTCAAAATTGATACCACCATTCATTGGTATAAAAAATTATTGATGTATCTATATCGTTGAACTTCAAAAAAAAAATTATCCAGGAAAAAGCTATATTTGTTTACGAGAATTTCATTTTAAATAAATAAAAATATAGATTTTTAAAAAGTGAAAAATACGAAATTTTATCAGAGAATATATAACTCTGGCCAAAGAAATAAATTAAATATTTACATTCAAAAATATCAGAGGTTTTATGAATAAACTTTGATTCTCTAAAATCCGAAAATTACTCACAGCTCCTTTAATAGATTAAATAGAGTGCTATTTTATTTGTCTTTATTAACCACAAATGCATTTTTTATTCGTGAAAATACATATCCCTTATATAAAATTTTTAAATGAGTTGCAAAATAGGGGGTGGGGGTTACTTAAATAATTAAATTAAAAAAAATTAAAGCTAGAAAAAAAAATTCTAGGTTAAAAAAAATAATTTTCAATTTTTAGGGAGATTCTATTATTATTTACATCAAATTTACGTGTATCCAATAAACATTAAAATTTTGCTCAAGAATATTCTTAAAGATATGCTAGGAATAGAAGTGCCCGGAATAAATCTAAAAATTCCTGGACTTCTTTTTGCTAACGACCCAGTCCTACTGGCTGATTCGAAATTTTTTTTACAAGATTCATTAGATGCCAATACCGCCTGGTCTGACGCCTGAGAAATGGAAATAAATGTCAAAAAGTGTGGAACCATGTTTATACACTCCGATTAGCAGGATAAGCCGACTATAAATGGCCATGCTATATCTAGGGCAGATTCATACCAGTACTTATGATATATTATAATTAGCCAATGGAAAGTCTCAGATACTATCAAGTACAATAAAACCAAGGTTTTCTACGCAATTTTTGAGGAATATGGATTTTTAAAACAGGAGAATGTACTGACAGCACATAAAATTAAATTCATCAACTCCGTGCTTATTTTTATTGGCTGCTATGATGGAGAGAAATTAAGGTAATTGAAGCTGAGCACAAGCCAATCCAAACAACAATTGATAAATCAATAAGTTTAGTAGCCAAATTAGGAAAGAACTATGCTATGGACAGTATTAGTGAGGAATTAAGAGTAGGATCGGTGTTAATCAGGTTGAGTACAGACGTGAGCGTGCATACCTCAAATGACCCACCTCCAAAATATATTTATTCTATTTAATGAAAAATAATCTCACCAAAAATAAGTCAACCTGGGTCTCTGGGAGCTCCAGAAGGATAAAAAAACATTTTGAAAAAATAAAGCTGGGAAAACTATCATATCATTGGCAAAAAGAAAACGAAAAAATAATCGATCCAAAATACACTGCTGGGATCAGGATCTAAAAATAAAAAATAAAGGAAATTTTATCGACTTTATAACCATGCACCCTGAGATGAGATTGGGTCCCCAAGAAATTGGAAAAATGTTAATGGGTAGCTTCTGGACCGCACAGAGGCCAGAAAATTCAAATATATTCCCAGAAAAATTTAAATCTTCTTGTCCCTGTTGCAACCGGCATGTAACAGAGATCGTTGAAAAATGCTTCCCGACTGTAACCGATAGCATTAGATCAGATAACAGATAATCGGATGGTTTTTGGCCGCACCGATTGGAAAATTTTGAGAAAATGATTTTTTCTCAGTCAATGAATTTCGGTTGTAGATAGTCGGAAAACTCCTTGGTGGAGGGAGGGGGATCTAAACAATATTTAAGCCAGCTCCGCACTGGCACCGCTGGTTCAAATTTTGATTTGGATACAGCTAGATTTTTGGATGGCATCCGTGTTGCTTGCTCGCTTGTAATAAAAGATATAAACATATCACAAGCCTCCTTGAACCAATTCCCAGTGGGTAAGGAGTAGCTAGAGCGTAAGAGAGGCTTAGGCGAAAGAAATCTTCGAATTTTTTTAAAAAAATTGTATTGTTTTTAAATAAGCACTTGCAGCTATAAATTTTTTTAAATTTTTTTTTATAAATCAAAGAAATCAGACTTTCTCACTTTACATTTTTTTTTAAAAAATTCTCAAATCCCAGAAATTAATTGAATAATATCTTCAATTATTCCAGATTTTTTAAAAAACGAAGAGAATATATTGTAGATTTAAAAAAAAAATCAATATATAGAAGTTTTTTAAAACCGAAAATACCAGAAAAATAACAAGGCCCGAAGTATATTTCTTGAAGATATGACAAACTTTATGGTTTTTTTAATATTATATGAGCATCATCAATTTATTTATTACAGATATAATTCAATGATGATTTATATCAAATGGAATTGGTTATATTTCAATTTTTTTTTAAAAAAAAAACCAATATCAAGTATCTACACCAGAAATCGATAAGTTTGCGATTAATAAATTAAAATTATAAGGCGCATAAAGTAAGTATTGATAAAACCTAAATTTGTGTTTTTTAACTGGGATAATTTGTTCTATTTAGAAATCTTTCAGAGTATATAAAAAAAATATATAAACCCAGGACATTGGGTGCTTGTAATCAATCCTTCCAGCTTCAATTTCAACTCAAACATTCAAAATAAAAAGTTACAGTTATATTATTAAAAGTAAAATCCTGAAAAAGAGGATTTGGTTGTAAATATATTTTTTTTAATCTCCAAAAGAAATTTGTAAAACTCTTAGTCTTCCTAAATTTCAAAAAAAAAAAAAAAACTTCTTTTTAAATTTAGTAAGGGAGCCTTACTAACCTCCAAGAGCTAAACTTTGATACACAAAATAAACCAAATTTTGCAAATAGTATAGATTTTTCGCAATTTAGGATGTTTATCATCCTTTATCAATTCAATTTGAACTCGAATGATCTTTCCGACCTTCCATCATCAAAAATTGTAAAACATAAATGTATTATTAAAGGGTCTACCTAAAGATAAGCATAATATTCAAAACTCTAAATCAGCTGATTGATCTCGAGGTTTTGTTTTTTATTTTTGCCGAATAGTTTTAATGAGGATTTGACTTTAATAAGGGGTTAAAAAATACATAGGGGATAAAAAAGCACATACAAAAACTACCACCTTTCTACTTCAAGTCCCTAATTTGAATTGCTGAATCGCTGAATCGCTGAATTCACAAATACCGTAATAAAATATACTCTAGCAAATTAAAACCACCGCCCTCCATTGAAATTGCGGCAAATGAACACATGACTGGGGCTACATAAAGTCAAAAATTAAGTTCATTTTCGTCGAAAAGAGTTTTATTGAGACCATTGAGCTCCTGGTTATAACCCAAATCTGGCAGGGTTTATAAAACTTCGATTTTCCTCCAAAATAATTATCGGTAAACTATAATATTTTTAAATAACTGCTAAACCCTGAGACCCATCTAACTACCAGACACTGAAATTTTGTAACAGAAATGTCTTAGAGTGTGAAAAGCTGTTAGAGCTACTCAATTTTTAAGACTCCCTTTCTTTGCGATTGCTATTCCCTGAATCTAATAGCCCCACCTTTGCTATTCTAAGCAAATAATAGTAATATATTGTTAAAGGTTTCAGCGCAGTGAACTTTGAATAGCATTACGATAAAGATATTTAATGTGGGCTAGGTATATCATATTTTACGGAACTTTATATCAATAAAAAAAGAAAGAAAGGTTGGGAAAATTTCAGGGTATATATCCAATATTTTATAATAAATCTAACCATTTTTTTTAAAAAAGTGAAAGTTCAGATTTTATAAATTTTAAAAAACTTGAATTAGTGAAAAAAAAAATCAAGAAGTTTTTCACTTTATTACTCAATAATGAGTATTATGGGGGGTGGGGGTCAAGAATTTTATTGATTTTAGTTATTGGCATATAACAATGTTAATATAAAAAAAGATTTATTTTTGTATTAAATTATAACATAAAGAATGTATTAAACTAACACGTATTAGAAATTTTTGAAGCTATAAAACATTATCATTCTTTAAAAGATGATAATAGATACCAATGTTAAAACGAGCATGGTTTTAAAAAGAGGAACAGACTTGATGAATGAAATACTTCCACTTTTAGATGTAGGGGGTGTTGAAGAATGAATGGATTCAGAAGAACTTTTAGTATTAGTTCCAGAAGATGATGTCGACTGAGTAGTTTTGGGAGTAGAACTTGCAGAAGATGATGTCGACTGAGTAGTTTTGGGAGTAGAACTTGCAGAAGCTCCATTTAAGACACAGGCTCCAGAAGAATCGATATTATAAACAGTAATGTTTGAATCACCAAAAAGATCTAAAACACCGATTTTTCCCCGGTAACAATGATAAGTACCGTTCACGTATTGTTCAATTTGGCTTGAAACTGGTTCACAATCAAAACAACCGGAAGAATCAATTTCAACTGAACCTTCAATATTCTTGATTGAGGGTAACGAAAATGTATCAAAAGTCCCAATAACTTTTAGATCGCCTCCGATTTCGTTGAGTTTTGGAAAAGAATCTTCTTTTATGTTTGAAAGATTCATATTAAAAGATAAATCCATTTCTTTCCCGACTTTTGTAAGATCGGGCATAGTGATATAAGTTAGATCTTTATTACTGGTAATCGCAAGATCGCCAACTACATTTTCTATGGTTTTTAATGAAAGCTCTTTAAATGTGTTATTTTGAATATAGAGATCTCCTTTGACAGATGTTAATTTTAGGAAACTGATGCTGTTAAGGTTGAAATTAGATATAATAGTGATGTTGCCAACAGTAGAAAGGTTGTCAACATTCAATGAGCCAATTGAAGATGAGACAAGATCAAAATCAGAAACTTGGGACAAAGAGCTTAAATCAAGTTTGCTGAGTGATGGACTTTGTGAAATATAAAAATCACCAGAGGTTGTAAGAGATTTAAAACTGACTTCAACAACAGCGCTATTGTTTAACATATAAAGAAATTCAGATAATTTCTTTAAGCCATCAAGCTTAACTGAGGTTAAACCTATATTTCTGGACAGGTAGATAGAACCTTCTATTTCCTCTAAATTAGGTAAATTTATTGAGGTGACGGATGAGCCAGAAATATAGATATCACCCACTAATTTGGAACAATTAGAAACAGAATCCATATCAGCTTGGGTCCTTGCAAAAAGACCTTTGTTACATTGGGCTAAAAAGAACGAGGTCAAATGGTATTAATTTTACTATTTAATTCATCAAAAATATAAAAATGGCAATTAGTTTACTCACCGGAAACAAAAGATAGCCCTAATAAGAGGAATGAAAAACCAATCATATCACTTTTTTAATATTATAAGAGTGCTATTAGTGTTGGAGATTAAAGATAAAGACAAGATGTAGTATCCAAAACGGATTTGTGTTCTGGCAAATATTTATATCTACAGGCGCCGATTAATGTTTATTTTTTTGACCAGACCAAGTAATCCTGATTTGTAAAATAACTATGTATTTTCTCTGCCCGATTAAATTGATGGAATGATTAAAGGGGTATAAATACCGCCAAGTTGATTTTTTGATACGGCCAACCATAATTTCGTGTAATGCACATGGTGTTTAGTTTTAAAAATAAAATAAAGTCATGGCGAAATATTGAAGCATACATTTCCAATGCCAGGGTTCAGCTTTTTCGAGTGTGTGCTTAATTTTGGTACTTATTCGGTTGAAATGTGAATCTTTTATTCGAAAAAGTCCGATTAATAGCCATTAGCTAGTAAGATTTTATGATACTTACACGTTTTAGATTTCCATTAAATTCCTAATATATCTATTTTTGAAAATTAGTATCTGTAAGGGATAATAATTGGAAAACTAAGGTAATAATTTGCGAGGAAACAAGGATTTTAAAAAATGGAATTATAATCAATATCTTATCATAATCAACTTTTCCAACTGGTTATTGATTTTTTATTCTGATGGTTAAGCAATGTATGGAGATTATCAAGATTCTAATGATTTATATAATAAATGCCGATAATTGTGTTATCTTTGTGCTACCTTACGGTTAGACCCAATATCGAGATTCGCGAATTTTCCTTGAAAGATAAAATAAATTATGCTAAATATTTTTTCGCCAATTATTTTGAACTTATGACAGATTTAGGCCTCTTTACCCACAATCAATTAAGATTTAGAAAATGTTATGAAATTTGCTTGAACTATTAATTCGGTGGATTTTTACGAGTTTTTTAATCACTGGAAATCAAGAAAGGAAATTATTGAAAATCAAAAAAATTCACATTTTAATTGAGTTGTTATCTATGTTTCAACCTTTTGACCAAGAAAAGAAAAAACGGCAAGGTAGTCGGATATTGGGGGAAAAGGTTAAAGGCTTCATATGATTGAGGGTTACATATCAATCTTGTAAATTTTCATAGATAATGGCGGTTTGTTGTGATGGATTGGATTTACATATAAAATCGGTTTATTGTGAGCGCAAATTGATTGATTCACCTATTTTTCTAATAAAGAAAGTATATCATTTGGCGTTTCTGAACTCCAAGTGAATTTTTTTTGACTTGGAGTGTTTTAGCCAAGTGAAGACCTAAAAAATGTAGCAGTAGAAATTTACATTTAACAAATCCATAAAGAAATTATTTTTTATATAATGTTTCTTGGTCAAAGAGTTTTCCAGAGAGCTTCATTCCTTTCGGAATAAAAAAATCTAGATTTAATATATTTTAAAAAGAATAATCATTGGAATTCTAAATTTTTTTTTTTGAATATAATCTTTTTTTATATCTTAGAATGACTATCCCTTAATCATTTGCAAACATTTTTATTAAGAGTTTATCGATTACATTATTGGTATAATAAGCATATAAAATCCAAGGATAATTATATGATATTCGGCTGTTTTTAAATGACTGGAGCTTATAAATGTTATTTTTTTATCTACAGAAGGGGGGGGGGTATATAGTTATAACCTGGTGAAAACATCTACCCCTCCATTTAAAAGACTATAAAACGTAAGAATTCCAAAATATCAGTTAGACTTAGGTAGAGATTTTTATACTCTATTTCAGAATTTTATTAGCACATTTATTTCCTGATAAAACCTTATTTTCAACATTATTTATAAAAAAATATTTCTATTAAATTTTTGAATTCTTGTGTAATCTTCAATTGATAAATTTATGGATTTTAATATCAAAACATTTGTTTAATATAAATTGGTTAATAAGTATAACAAAAGATATAATTAGTGTATTTTATTCCTCCTATTTTAAAATTAACCAACTTAAGAATCTTTGAGTTTTGAATCCTAAGAGTTTTTCTAATCATTATTATTAAAAATACTGAAATTCATGGGAGCTTTCAATATTATCTATAAAATCCAGCTTTTATTAGAATTTATATGATGCCATTGATCCCAAACTTCAAAGATGAAAAGATACAGAGAGTTGGCAAGGAAATAAAAACAAAATATAGGGTTAAATTAAATTATACAATTAATATTATTGCAAAAAAATGAATCAAGTCGGTTTATAATAGCTATAATATAATAGTAAACTTTAAATATACCTTTTAATACAATATTAATGAATTTTAAATATAAAGTAAAAAATAGGATACTGCGCAAGATTTTATAAATCAAAAATAAATATATTTAAATATGAATAAAATATTCATATTTGAGAAAATATGTAGGGATTTACACATCAGCTCTTTCTACAAAGAGAATCAATAAATGTATATAGATGAAATGCCACTTAAAATCGAACGATAAGAAAAATACAATTTAATCGCTCTTAAATATTTAGTATATCAAATGATGTCAGTTATTTAAATAATGTCTCGGATTAAAAAAAAATAGTGAATCTTTAATTGCTTTCTGAAAATAAAATTTCAAAAAATTAGAAAAAACTGATCTTTATCAAATAAAATTAGACCCTTAAATCCAAAATTTCGAAATATATATGCCATTCTTCATTTTATAGTTGTACAAGGTTCCGAAGAGCTCTAAAAAAAACTGATTTTTAAATATAAATTTACTTATTAAAGCATCATTTCGGGATATTTTTTAAATATCCAGGTCATTTATTAATTGAATGTTTTTTATTTTCGATATAATTAATCTAATTAAATTTTCACAATTTTTTTTTTTGCATCATGAAGAATTTTCGCAAAACAATCCTGGTAAATAGCATGCAAAATAAATTCGAAAATGCTATCGACTTGTCCAATGATAATTATTCTTTTGGATTACGATCTGTACCGTCTATGATTAAATAAAATCATCTAAAAAAAAGAAATATCTATTCATTTTTTGCTTCGAGTAGGTATATTAGTAAAATTATACACACCATAAAATGTGTATTATTTTATACGAACTTTTTTTTTTTGATGTACTAAACTAATAATTAATTCATAACTATAGTAAGATTAAAAAAATATTTATCGAAACTTGAGATTGTTTAATTTTTGTTTAAAAAAGTGGCTGATACACGTTAAGTTTCGCAAAATGATGAGCGCCCGATTAGTTCGTAAAAATCTTCCCATACAGATTAATTCAAATCTACATGAAATTTTCAAAATGATTTTTCATTTTAATTTCTGTGCTCTAAATCTTGAGCTTTCATAAGTTTATCTAATCAAGTATACTGCAATACTATATGAATTTTTACAGCAGTTTAATTTTATAAATATACTACTCAAGAACATATACCATGATATGGCATTTTTCTCTTAAACTTTCTAAATGTAAAAGCATTTTAATGATTTTTTTCAGTAACATTTAATTCGGGATTTAGTTTTTACGTCATATGAAAATCAAAGCCGAATCCGGAGTTATTTGAATCTTCAACTAAAACTTTGAAGTTGGCCCACACATTTTTATAATTACTAATAGTTTAATAAAAGATGTCTGGGTTTTAAATATATACTCATTTATGTAAAATAAATTTAAATTTAAAACAAACAATACCAAAGAAAAAATAATTTCTGGGAATGATATCGTATATATAAAGCATAATATTCGATATTTTATATTATGTATAATCTTGATTTAAATCTTAAAATATACTACCCATGTATACAAGAGATAAAGAAGTTTTAAAATGATGTTTAATTGAAAAGGCTTAGAATCAATCCACTTTAACTTAATAGATCAAACACAAAAATTATCTTTCATATCAATTTTATTAAACTTATCACTAATTTTATCTGATTCGGCGTAAATCTCTATTCCTATTATGATTTTTTTTAAACAAAATAAAAGAAAAAGGCGCTCTTATTTATTTTCCATATCACATTACAACATATTTTATTATTATCTAAGTCAATTTTATTTATTTATTTTCTTTTCATAAAGTTAACTTAGAAAGAATTTTTCTATTAAAAAATTTAGCAGAATTTTTTTTTATCAGTTCCTCATTCCTAGAAAAGATAAATACATAGATTTGATATTCCACCCAAATTTTTTTAGAGTAGGTTTCCTTTATATAACGCTACTTCATTCATTGGAAAAGTATATTTTAATATCACCATCTAATTGATTAATCTAAGTATAACAGTCATATATCGAAGTAAATCTTCATTGTCCCTTGAAGGTAACTAAAGAAACGCAAATTGGTTAAACTTTTCCTCGAAGAATTTGAATTGAAAATTATAAGGCTTTCATATCAAGTCTACAGTCTTAATTTTCAGTTCAAGAAATTTTCCAAAACTATTTTATATTAATGAATTATTTTGTATTGGTTTATTAATTTAGAAATTTCATCAAATATATAGATTCAAATAACGTAAAATTGAAGTTTTATTGAGGATTGCAGGCTTATTGATTTAATTTTTTATAATTATAGATGGTATTATTCCTTCTAGCATTTTTTAAATTTTTTTATTAGTGATTTCTCGATCTACATGATGTTATATTAGTTTTTTTATAAAGGCTAAATGGTTTATATTTGAAACAACGGAAATTATATAGAATTATTAAGAAATTTATAAATATATTTATTGCGAAAATTTGTATAAAAATAGCTTACTATTATAGAATTTTTATGTCTATTATCTTAAAAAAATAATATTAATTTCGTTCATAGAAACAGCATAACCCGAAAATTCTAATTTTTCGTCTTAATAAAGCAAATATCAAGTATAGAAATTAGAAAATAGTGTTTTTTATATTAATCGGTATTTTTTCCCTAATAATTATGACATCAATTCTAAAAAGTAACATTAAAAACTAAAAAGTATGTTTAGTTAATATTATATTAAAACAAAAAATAATTAAACCCATAAATCATAGTATAGATGCATTATTTTTCTATAATATTTAAAGTTAAAAACCTCCAAAAAATTCTTATCAATATTTAAAAACATTGATTTGTGGTAAACGATATCTATTTAAAAAATATTGAGATTTCTAATAGGATTATTAGAACATAATTTTTTATGGAAAAAGAGTAATTGTTTTTGATTAAGTTAAAGCCTAAAATAAATAGAAAGATGTATTTTATTAAATCAGCACCACCAAGTCATTTTGGAGTCTTTTAAAAAAATAGTTGGATCAGAAAATAATGTGCATTGAGTCAGAAATATTTTTTACTATTTTTGAACTAAAAAAAATAATCATATTGTGTCTAAGGATTAGAAATATAAATATATTCTATTTAGACCACACCTATCTTTATAAACTACATTTATAAGTAAAAAACACCAAATCCTAGTATACACCTTAGCTTATATAAAATAGCATAACACCCTAGAAATTATGTTTTAGAAAATAATAGAATAATTTTTCCTACGAAATAGTGAAAATGAGGGTTTCAATTCTAGTTTATCATTAAATTTTATTTGGAAATAAAAAAAATATTTATATAGTTATCATCAATTGAGGTTTACACTCATTCATTTGCATTGTTATTAGCATTTATAATAAAATTAGCGTTAGAGGTGAGTCCAAAAAAGTTGTAAACACATTGACAAAAAGTCTATCATTCAAACCAAGATTTAAAATACTTTTTTTAATATACAAAGAATGCATGGTGAAAAGTATTTCAAATATTTTAATTTGTTTACTAATTTTTGCTAAATAATGGTATATATCAGTAATATGATTATCAAAAATTAGTTTGCTCATAAACTATCATTATATTTAAATCAAATCTTTAACTTTTGAAGCACCATTTTATTATTTAATTATTACTAAATTTTTGTACACATTTTAATATCAATTATTATTTTTAGACACAATACATAACTATTCATGTATTATAGTTGTAAAATTCTGTGCTACAAAAAAAAAATAGGATTATAGATTCCAATACAACCAATGGCAGGATATAATTTGTTACCATCATCAAACTTTTTACTATAAATTGATGAAAAAAGCTATAGGTTATAATGCTAAAGTTAAATCAAATACAGAGAAACCATGTAAATGATTGAAAAGAAACATTTAATATTTATTCATGAAGCAATTAGAAACTTGAGT
Source organism: Smittium mucronatum (assembly GCA_001953115.1). NCBI lineage: Eukaryota > Fungi > Kickxellomycota > Harpellomycetes > Harpellales > Legeriomycetaceae > Smittium > Smittium mucronatum. The sequence goes on along the minus strand of LSSL01000768.1, from coordinate 2,456 downwards.
ATACGCAATATTTACTATCTGATACATTTATGCAATTTTTTTTTTTTTAAAAAAATAGATTTCCCCACCATACTTTCTGTTATCATTTTTGAAAGTAAAAAACATATTTTGTAAAACACTATTTTATAGTGTGGATTAATATGAATTAATTTTTAAAAAAGCTTTACCTCCTATTATTAACTATTAAAAAATTTCAATTTGGATAAATTCAAAATTCACATCAGGGCTAATGGTTGAAGGAAAAATAGGATAATTTATACCAACAGGTAAAAAACGCCTTTGTATCAAACACTTTGGGAGGCTGAAGGTATAGTAAGTCTCTTATTAGGTTCGGTACCCGGTGATTTTAAAGGTTTTATGATATTTAATTGTAAGTCAAAACATATCTTTAATATTTTAAAGAGTACATTTATCTTGATTGTATTTGAATTCGTTAGTTCATATCTTTCATAATGAATTTTTAGACGCATAATAATTCGTGAAGTAGAATAATAAAGCTACGCTAAAAACTAACTTTCAATTCTAAATGGTTAAATTATTAATTTTTCATAGATTTTATTCCGCCAGAACCTATTTTGCATAATTTGAAGCATTTTTATTAATCTAGTCCTAAGCAAATATTCAGGCTCCTCTCTAAATTTTAATGGTATATGAATAAAAAAGATATTATATGTAAGGTTTTAAATCAATATAAAAATATTTCGCATTCTAATGATAAAGGTTTTAATAATAGGGGAAATTTTAAAACTCTTGATTAAAAATAATGGATAAAATCTTATATTTTGATTATAAATAAAATATGAAAATATATTATTAGATATAGTATATTTTTTATATCAGATATAATCAAAAGCACTTATAAAATATTCTAGTTATAAAAAAATAACTAGGCTAGATATGCAAACTATGTTCTACATCCTTAAAGTAAATAAGGCTTTTAATAGAGTAAGAGTAATAGAAAGAGATATATTAAATAAAAGAAAAGCCCTCAAGTAATGATTTTAGAAGACCCTGGTATTTGGGTATTTAAAAAAGAAATTCAGCTCGCACAATCATTTTTTGATGATGATCGAGTTTAATCCGTTAAAACCCGACAAAGACATCAGTTACAGTGCAAGTTCCGAATGAGTTAGAATTGTATACATCAATGATGGAATCTTGACCAGACTATTCGATAAGAATTGGTACCTTATCAAAATAATATTTTTTACCGTTATGTTTTTTGATTTGAGATGAAAAAGATACACAATCAAAACATCATGAAGACCTGGTTTCGATTTATCCTGTTATATTTTCGATTTCAAGAAGCTGTAAGGTTTGAATGTTCCCTATTACAAACAACTATCCTCCAATAGTGCTGGGCTTTGGGAAGAAATTTTCAACTTGCGCTTTGTATTTTCATATTAAATACTGCATTAAGTCCTTGGCCACATTTTTATAAACACGGGCATAATGGTGAATGTTAAATTAATGCTATTCATTATCTCAAATTCACCATTCACACTGTTTAAACTTTTTAATTAAAGCCGTTGAAATGAATCATAAAAAAATAATAAAACATCTATATCTTGATCAATTTTTGGAAATTGATATTTTCAAGGTTTACATTTTCTGAAAATGAATTTTTTTGAGCGCTCGATAAAGAGTTGAAGCTTAAATATGAGATCGAAGAAGGGAATAACATAAAATGGATTTCTTAATTTAATGAACTTAAATCGAGTTTGTTAAGATTAAAATTTAAAGTTAAATTAAAATTATTAGCAGTTGAAAGTGGGCTTGCACCGAATTCAACAAGAATTTAGTTATTATTCATAACTAAATCGACCGATAACGGCATAAATTTATCCAGTTTAAGAGAAATTAAGCCCATATTAACGCAACGAATAAACCGCATTTATTTGCTTGGTATTAGGCGACTCAATGACACTTAGAGAAGATTCTGGGATAGCTACATTTCTTACTATCTTTGAACAACCATAAATTGAGTCTATAACAGCCAGGCTATAATATAAATACCATTGCTGCACTGAGCAGTAAAGAGTGAGGTATTAAATAGATTTAATATGAATAGGAATTATTTAAGCTGGCAAAAAAATTAGATTATTAAATCTCACCAGAAACTAAAGAGAGACACAAGGTGATAATAGAAAATTGTGATATAATCATATACATTTTATTAAGTGAAAATACAATAATACAGCACTATTTTTTAAGAGTATATACCTTGAAATGAGTTTCAAATATTATCAACCTTTATTTTATTACTTTTAACCATGTTCTCTTTACTTAATGGCTAGATCAAAAATGATTCTGATTTTAAAATATATTCATAGTTTCTACAAGATATTTAGATGGATTATTTTATGGATTTTAGAAACAACAAAGATGCGATTTGTGCTGACCAATCATATTTTGAGTGATAAATATAGGTTATATTACGAAATCAAAAAAGTAAC
>LSSL01000766.1:0-16507 GCA_001953115.1 Smittium mucronatum | reverse complement strand
GGAAAATTTATTTTAAAGTTTATAAAAAGTTAAAAAATATAATTAAATCCATGATTTCATTTCACCATTTTTTTTTACTCAGAGTGTATTTTTAAAAAAATTATAAAAATATAAATATAAAATTCTCATATCCTAAACTCTTCCTCCAAAAAAATAGCTTCGTTCCCAGATGAGATAGGTCCAAGGTTCCTTTCGATTTTTTCAAACAAAAATTTTATCTATAAAAATTCGGAGACGGAAAGAGTTTAAATTTTAAATAAATTTTAAATTAAATTAGTTTTTCTTAAAATGAATATCTTAAATTCACATAATCTTAAACCTTATTATACTCTCAGGTGGTTTAGATCTCATACCAAAGAATTTTTTCGATCCTTTTCAGCTTTTTTTAAATATTTATTTACCCAGAACAATTATATTTGGTTCTTTATTTCCACCCAAGAGATTTTAATTTCAGTAATCATATTTTTTGAAAAAATTATATAAGACAAATAAAAAAGTTCATGTAATATAAATATAATTAAATAAAATAAAAAATGGAATAAAAAACCTTTGGTTCAGCTTCAATATTTTTTTTTCGTTTTTTGAGAATTTCTTAAATCGCTTACATGCGCATTTCATTTCTCTTTCTCGAATCTTGCTATAGAATCGGGAAGAAATTTGTAATTATTTCTGTGATATGTGACTTAAGGGAGGAAAAATAATAATACGGGTATTTTAGGTAAATTTCAAAAAAATTGTATTGCGCTTGTTGACTGCTATTTTTTGATTATTGTGAAGACTTCTAGATATTTTTCAATAAATCCAAGCCAATTGAAAGTAAAATTAGTATACACAGCATTTTTTTGGACAATAAATATCAATTTAGCTAAAAAAAAGGACAAATTTTATTCTCTAAAATGGAAAATCAAATGTGGTAATATGTCTATTTTTGCAAAGTTTCCAGAAAGTTTGTCTATTTTTGTAACTTTTCCTTTGATTTATTATTTCAGAATTTCGATTAAATATAGTGCTTGAATAACAAATTCAAAAGTTTTAAACTAATAAACCTAATGCTATTTATTTATCTCTTTTATAGAAATTGGAATTGGGTGGAGTGAGACCTGTATAAGCATTCAATCGAATGAAATGTGAGTTAGGTATAGGAATTGAAGGAAAATCACTGATACCAGAAATGGGAGAAGGTTATTTTTTTTATTTATTGGAGTGGGGTTCGGTCGCTATTAAAAATTTGATATGTTCGTGAATGATTGGGTTTAAGTACCAAGCCGGGTGATGGTCTATTTATTTTATTCAATTATTCAAGCCCATATTATAAACTTATAACTTCACCCTACCAATACTCTCCCCCCTCAACAGATACGTACATTTAAACTAGAATCCTAACCTAGAGGTACTAATACTTTTTTTTTTAATGTTAATGTAATATCTTAAATAGGTTTATGAATGATGTTTAATATTCAGGAAAATAAATACTTTTTTGTAAAACTTAAGGAAATTTTGAGTGCAAAGAGGAGAGGGAAAATGTAGTTATCATTAGAAAAAAATACTTAAGGTGGACTATATTCAAAATAAATTGATATTTAGAGCGTGTGAGATCAAAGAAAACCCCTCGTATCCTTTTATAAGCGAATTGATGATCATGGCCCAAGAATAAACCATAATATCTGATAAAATGTTTGGTATAATCAAATATATAGAAATTATTTTTAGGTTGCCAATAATTTTCATGAAATGAAATAATAGAAATTAATGATTTGGTGGTGGAAGAAAATTTAACTTTGTATTAAATGGGAAAGAAAAAGATGAAATTATATAGAAGATCAAGAAAACAAAACTTTAACTTTCCAGCAGAAGCGAAAGGGGGGAGAGATGAGGAGTGGAATATTTTAAATATTGAAGAGGGGGTGATGATTGGATACAAAGAATTGAAGGCAAGACTACTGTTCTTCTTCCAAAAAGAAGAAATTCCCAGCGAGTTTTTGTTCGCGATCTTTTAGGGATTCGAGTTTGTTGATTCTAGGTCTATAGTTGGTTGGATCTCTTCTGAAAGTAATATTAAGGGCTTTCAAGAATCTGTTCATACCAGTGAGCAGAGATTGGGGAGAGTTGGCAATAGCATTGACGGAAGGTTGGCCGCTCATAACGATGACGCGATCAGCAAGATAGGTAGCCATGATAAAATCGTGCTCAACGACAAAAGCAGTTTTTTTAGAGTGGAGGATGAATCTCTTGATAACCTTAGCGGCAACAATACGTTGTTCAGAGTCAAGATAGGCGGAAGGTTCATCGATGAGGTAAATATCGGCGGGAGTACCGAGAGCTAGTACTATGGCAACACGTTGCAATTCACCACCAGATAAATTCTGAACATCATTATCAATGATATCTTCGATCTTCATAGGCTTAACAACATCAGTTTGGAATTGAGGATGCATGAACATAGTTCTAATTTTTTTCAAAAGTAGCATACGGACAGTTCCAGTAAATTTAGGAGCAATCTTCTGAGGTTTGTAAGAGACGTTGAGTTCAGGGACTTCACCTTCACCGTCAGGTTTGAGGGCACCAGCCAGCATACGAATGAGGGTAGTTTTTCCTGTTCCATTTTCACCAAGCAAAACAATGATCTCAGAGTCAGTAAATTCACCACCTTCAACATTAAGTTTGAAATCACCAAGAGTTTTAGTCATTGAGGAGTATGAGTACCGTTTGTTAGAGGAAGTGATAAATTCTTCGGCAGATTCAGCAAGTCTGAAAGACAGGGATTCTTCTCTGAATCTCAAGTTCTCAGTGGGGACTTTACCGTCGAGGAATACGTTGATACCTTCACGAACCGAGAAGGGCATTGTGACGACACCATACACAGAGGGGATACCGTACAAGACGCAGATGAAATCAGACAAGTAATCAAGGATGGAAAGATCGTGTTCTACAGCGATAATGTAAATCTGAGAGTCTAGTAGGGAGCGGATGACGTGGGCAGCGTTAAGACGTTGTTTTACATCGAGGTATGAGGAAGGTTCATCGAACATGTAGACATCGGCCTGCTGGATGCAGGTGGCAGCAATAGCAAATCTTTGGAGTTCACCACCGGAAAGTTGGGAAACTTCACGAGTTAAAACGTCTCTGAGGTCAAGCATATCGATGATGGTTTCAGCATTGTTGCGTTCATTTTTAGCATTTATCAATTCACCGACATGACCTTTAACAGAGCGGGGCATAGCATCAACCCACTGGGGTTTAATAATAGCCTAATAATGAATATATAGTTAGTAAATTATATAGGAGGGGGGGAGGGGATTTAAGATATTGGGGAGGGTTAAATACCTTAATGTTATCTTCCAAGATTTTGGTGAAGTAGTTTTGAAGTTCGGAACCGCGGAAATATTTCAATATGGCTTGCCAATCGGGGGGATTGTCAAATTTACCAAGATTGGGTTTGAGTTTTCCGGAAAGGATTTTAAGAGCAGTGGATTTTCCAATACCGTTAGTGCCTACCAAACCCAAAACCATACCCGGTCTGGGAGTGGGAAGTCTGTGTAATTTAAAGGCGTTTTGGCCATATCTATGGGTAGTGTCCTTTTCCAAATTGGTGGGAAGATTGATGATGACAATGGCAGAGAAGGGACATTTCTTGACGCAAATACCACAACCGATACACAACTCTTCAGATATGAGAGCGATCTTGCTGGCTGAAGAAACATCTATACACAGTTTACCCATTCGATTGACGGGACAGCCCTTTTTGCATTCCTGCTTACACTTTTTGGGTTTGCATTTGTCATTATTGACAATAGCAATACGGGTATTCTTCTCTGACATTGATCAAAAAATCTTTTTTGGTATGGGAAATAGAGTCAGAGTGAGCGCAAAAACTAGTAAGTCTGGATGAATGGGAATATTGCTCCTGGGGTGCCCCTTTCCTCGTAAACCGGCTAAACGTCCTGAATGCAGCAAATATTTTTCGATTCACAACCTTTTGATTTCTTGAGCGATTGTAAAACAATAAGGGGGCATTCTATTCGCTGGTATGGGTAACTAGTCCAATATTCCATTTGCTGGTAATCAAACCCTTTCCATTGTACTGAAACTTAATTATTAGCCAGATGTATTAAATTTGATTCTGCCACGGCCAGAGAGTTTAATTTTCACGCTTAGTGATAGGTTTTTGGGTATTTCTTTCAGACGAGCAGATTTGTAAGGGAATCAAAAATATAGCCAATAAAACTTCAGAAAACCAAATGGATAAAGCACTATTAATACCTTTTAGCCAAAAAAATGCGCTCTATGGATCATTATTAGTTGAAATAGATCTATAAAAAAATTTTTTGCCACTGGCAGCAATTAGCCCCTTAGCCCTTGCTAAGTTAGTTGTGCTATGTCTTTTAGCCAATATTTATACATATCTTTCTTTATTCAGGATAAACATGCATTCTATTGGTTATATTGAAATGAGGAGAAATGTACTTTTAATGATAGCAAATAATAGCATGTAGGATATACAGGCAGCAAAAGGGTTTATCCAAAAACAAATCACCAGTAATAAAGTTTCTATAAATGTTCGATAGGCCCAACCACTAACCCTTCTGGAATGGCTCAAAAATGGTGACGGGACTTTTGACCTATTTACGTTTCACCTACTGGACATGTCACCTACTTTTTGACCACTTAAAATAAAATATTAAGGCATGGATGAAACTTCGTGTATTTTGAGAAAATTAACAATTTCTATTTGCACAAAAAATATTAATTATGAAAAATGGTTGGTTGTTCATGTAAGTATAATGTGCAGTAGGTCAATAGTCCTGACAACCTTAAAAATGAATCCAGCTCTAGGATAATGCAAATTTTGGTATTTAACACTATTAATTGGGTGAGTGATATATTTTATCCAATAGAAAACCCCAGATTTCACGGATAAAAACTCAATGGGCTTATGGGTCCGGAAAAAATTAAGGTTCACTATAATCATTTGAAGAGATGTTTTCTCAGATAATATTAAAATAGAAACATAGGGCCGAATGCATATTTTGGATCTCAAATATCTCTTGTCACAACCTAATAAGGGGGAAAGGCAAGTTTCCAAATGAGGAGTGAATGGAATCCATATAATAGAGCTAAATTTTTGAATTAGGTCTAAAACGAATAGGAAGGTGCATGGATTAATCATCTAATGGAAATCTATGATCTGTGCTTTACAGAAAAATTCGTATCCGCTGGCCAGTTCCAGCTTTTAAGCTTGCTAAAATAAAAATAATTATGGAAAATCAGAACAAGTTTAGCAACTAAAAGTATTTTGGTTTTTGAAATTAGTTTCTGAAGAACAATGAAACAAGCAAATCGGCGAAAGGAGTAAGTCACATACGCGGGATAGTTAATATCATACTCCGATCAATATAAGACACCTTACCACTCTTGTGCGATGAAGAAAGGTTGAAATTGTGGAAATTGGGGCGACTAAAGCTATGTGAGGGGCAAATTGCCTTGGATGAAAAAAAAATGACATGAAGGGATCAAGGCGCATTCTTGTACCCGCCAATCGGTTCAAAGAAAGCAACCAATACCCAATTTAGTTTTGCCGTTTCCAGAATTAGTTACCCCAAGAATCTAGTCATACACCAATTAGAAATCAAATAGCAATAGCAACGAACATAAATACGGATCTGATTTATGGATCCATATAAATAAAAATGAAATAAAAAAGACAATAGTGATTAACAGACCATATCCTGAACAAAGCGTAATTGGGGATAAAGTGGATATGATCTATGAAAAAAGAATCTATAACAAATTCCTTTTAATCATACTTTAGTATAAAAAATAAACAAATGTAAAAAACATTAAATACTAGAGTGAAACTGGTAAAGTCTAACTATAATTTTATTCGCATTGCTGAGCGTTAAATAACAAACAGAATGTGAAACTTATTTACATATAAAATAAAAACTGAAGAAATAGAATAAAGAGAGAGGAAACTGAAAAGATTGAGTAGATGAAGGAAAGATCAGTCCCTAGGTTAATACAAAGAAGGCAATAAAGCAGAGTGAAACTGCATTGTAAAAAGCACCAAAAATTCGGTACTGCTCGATTTAAAGATAGTATATTCATGTCGTTAGTGAGAGTGGCAAGCAGTTTAGCCTTGCACGATCCTGTTAATTGTGACGTTGACAGTTTCAGTTTCAGGTTGGGAACTTTCAGAGTCATGGAAAGACATCATAGCATCCAGGTCGTACCTACAAAGAGGGCACAAGACAGACCGCTCGACTAGCCACGTATCGAGGCAATCCTTATGCATCAGATGGTGGCAAGGAATCAGCCGAATGTCGCCTCCCTCTTCAATAGGGTCGAAACATACGGGACAATAGTAAGTTCCACTATCACCATCACCTGAAGAAACGGTTGCAGTACGAGATATCTCAATAGATACATGGCCGATATTATCTACGAAAAAAAAAGTGATGAATAAAATAAATATTAGAACTATTTATCAGTTATAGGGAGTGATAAATAAGATCGTGATTAAAAATAAAGGTTTTAGGTAGATTAATAGTAATCCTACCTGGAGTAGCACCGATTTCCTTAACCATGTCCATATTGAATGGGACGACTTTAAACTTTTCGAGTTCTTGAGTTTCAAATTTCTTCTTCTTCCTCTTTTGGACTGTGACAGAGACTTGCTGCTGAACGACTGCAATCTTGGATCTTCTCTTCAAAATAAAGAATACGATGATACCCACGATGAAAACTAGTAAATTCGGCAAATTTTAATGATTAAACGACTGATTTACAAATATCTTTAATTTTAAAATACCAGTGCCGTATATATATGGGAATGTTTGGAATAGAATAGCTTACCAACACCCAGGATGGAAGATCCTATAACTATTATTTTGCTATTACCTACCCAATGAATCCCAAAAAGAAATTAGATTTTTTTATTTATGAAAAAGTAGGCGAGTGAGTCATTTCAAGCTGGAGTCCAAACGTAATGGAGTAAATGAAAAGATAATGGGTTTATCCAGCTTTAAACATTTCCTCCATTCGTTTTTTTTTTTTCAATGAAAATATCTAACCAACTCTACATGAATGAACGAACCATCCATTTTTAAAAAAAGGAAGAATGGGAAGAGTTGGAGTGAATTATATACCTGAAAAAAAATTTATGTTAGAGTCACTATTTGTATATTGAGTTGGATTATAGATCAGCGTTGAAGTACTGGGACGATCTTGAGCAACAATCGCGGTCGCCATAATTTTATGAATTACACTTCAGGATAGAGAAAAAAAAAGAAAAAAAAATTCTCTAGAAGATTATGGATGAAGGGGCTATCTTGAGCCTATTTCTAATTTATCGGTTACAAGAAAAGATCTAGAGGGGTACTAACTATGTTGGACTTTACCAGTTCATTAAAACCCACAAAAAAATAGATGAAATGAATTTGAAAGCAGGGGGAAATAAAATCCCTTTTATAGGCATTAATGCTAGTTAATTGCGAGGGGGAGGGGAAGCGAGAAAATTGCGGTTGTCATACCCGGAATTACGTTTCATAATGTAAAAAACAACGGATTCAGGACAAAAACTCCAATGCCAATGCTAATATTTATGGTAATAGAGTAATCTGTGTAATGGAAAAAGGCACTTTTTTCTAAAGTTGTATAGAAAAATATATATTATGTATCGATGCAAACGGATTGTATTTGCTAGCAAGCTGATTCGAGCAAATTTTGCTGGAATTGAACCAGATTCGAAACTGATTTCAGTCCCACATTTACAACCGTTATTCTTCATACATTTTATTGGTTCTCAATCCATTTTTTAGTTCATTTATATGCTTACTTTAGTTTTCTATCAGTTGTATCCAATGTTAATATCCCCGTTTCAGGACCGAAAAACGCATGTCTCTTGTCTCTTATAAAGAAAAAAGATGGGTAGCTCTTCGACCTTCCTAATCCATACATTCTATTCAAATATCCACTGTCCCATTCATAATGACTGAAATGGACTGCTATCAAGTACCATTTAATAACTCTTTTAATATTCGTTAGCTCTTTATACGTATAGGCTGATTATCCAATTGGAGGCCAAATATCTATATTACTAACACCCTTCAAAATTACCCTTTCTCTATTAGCTTTGCCAGACAAAAATGTGAAAATACATAAGCCAATGAATGAAATGAAAAGATTTTTTCATCTCATACTCGTTTGTTAATTGGCTTGGTTTTATAAGAATTGCCAAGTCTTCGGATAGAGAGATTCGGAACATTAGGAATCACTTTTGATCATAAGCGAGTTTTTATAATTTGTCCCAAAATAGCTCGTTGATTTTCGGAGGGCTGAATTACCTTCATTGTTATGCAGCCAATAGACGTGTTTACCCCTTCTAATTAGATTTAAAAAAATTTGGTGGGTTTGTTCGTCTTATTTCACAAATGGAATTTTTAAAATAGTAGCGAATTAGAGTATTCAGTAAATCTTTAACTATAGAAATCTAAATGGCAATTAATACTAAGCAAAATAAACAAAATAAAATCACAATCACATGCCAGATAAATATCCGCTTGTCCAATAGAACCAATTTTTTTATTACCCCAATCCATGAAAGGAAAGCTGGGCATTAATTCTTCGCATAAAATAATCATTACTCATACTCCTTCCCCCTCTCGTTCACCTTCCCACACCCACACCCACACCCACACCCATTCTCATTCCCATTTCACTTCTTCCCCCAACACCTCATAACACCCTTCACCTCAACACCACTTAATGCATACTTGCTGACATTCAGAGGTCGATCGGCGAGTCGAATGGAAAAGACAATATCCAACCATTTGTCTAACTGGGTGATTCTCTTTGAGAGCGGACACTTTCCTAAGAAATCTTTACTACTTTCCTAATTTAGAAATATGGTGCTAAAATAAAAAATAGAGTTATTGGGTAATTCAAAATACGAATTTTAGAAGCTAGTTTTTTATTAGTGAAATGTTGAAAATCTATTAGAGCCAGTATGTTTTTCTATTTTTATTGGTCTGTTTTTAAATAAATCCAAGTGTAGCCAATGGTTTACACAGTAAAAAAAAGTCTGGTTTTGAAAAAGATCTCCCAACTGCTATATTTCATTTTTATCAAAAAAAAAAAAGCACTGCCGCTTTACTGGTTTTTGAAAAAATAATTAAAAGCAGTTTAAATTTTTTTTCAAACCTTGTAAATTTCACGTGGGCGGTAAACTTAAAAAAACACCGTTAATTCATTTTATCATTAAATTAGAAAAGACTTCAACCTGGAAAACATGCACATTCCAGATCACTATTTATTAACGTGCATTTTATTTATCCTCTTAAACTCGCTTTAAAGCTCTTTTTATTTTTATTTTTTTGAAATCGCCCTATTTTTAATCATTTACTACCAATTCAATATAAATTCCCTTTAAAAAAAAAAAACTACCAATTCAACTTTGTTTCTTACATTGTTAACAAAAAAGTTTTATTTTATTATTGAAAATTGTTGTCGTGGAGTTTGTTTTCTCCATTCTCCCGTAAAAGTATCATCGCATGTCAATATCCTTTTTAATATATATTTGAAGGAGAATTATTTTACAATAGTTTTATTTTAATAGTAACTGCATTAACTCTTTCATCTCCATAAATGTCAAGTACTCCGATTTGCTAAATTTATGAAAATTCATTTTCCAATTCCAACAATTTACCCGATAGAATATTACTTTTTTAATTGAGAATCATGTTATCATGAATATTGGCCATGAAGATGATGCGAAATGGCATACTGGCGACGAAAGAGTTAAATATCAATAAAAAAAGATTCCTAGTTGGGAACCTTAATAATTATAGTGAGTGGAGAGAGGATACTGAAATTATAATTTCACGAATAAATAAATAAATAAAAAACTATCCTGGTTGGTCCTAAACCATTTATGTAGTAATTTTTGGGTGCTTAAAATAGTAAAAATTGCTTGCTTTTACCGGACATGAAAAATTTGGATTTTTTTCCTTTTTTTTTTTGTTGTTGTGTCAATGATAAATTCACATTACACGTCCAAAAAATTCTCTCCTCGCCCTTCCCCCCACATCCCTTCCAATCTCTATTCTTTTTTATTTTTTTATCTTTTCACTTTTCTTCTATATTGCTGGAAATATTCACCACTTGCTCCAAACGAAGAATATTACTAAAAATACGCTTTTATGAATTTTTTTTACAAGAAATCTTAGATTTTTACCTCCTAGACACTATTCAGAAAGTTTATGGGATTTTAAAAGTTCAAAATTCTTTTATTTATCGTTTTTTTATATACATAATAGACCAACAATCTCAAACCATAAATATGATATTAGTGTATTACTTAGTTTTGTATGGAACTTAAAACCCCATCAACTAAATTTGGTTCTTCCACTATACTACTGAAAACAAACTCTATCACTTGACCTAAAAACTTTTTTTAACCCACTTTACTCTTATTCTTCCCGAAAACCCCACTATAAAATGCAGAAACGATTACCTCACATCTTTGAATGCTCCTATTATTATATTTTGGGTATAGAAAAATGATTATGATAACCATGTTCCTCTCTTTTCTCCTTTTTTTTATTTCGGTTGAAGAATATTATTATTATTATTATTATTATCGAAACTTGTCTTTTTAAAGCTTGGGCATAAATGTCTATCAATATATAAATACTAATACAGATGTTGAAATTTATGATAAGTTTTTAATACATTTCATTAATTATGTATACATTGTACCTATGTATATTCAATGTGAGCCTCTTGAGTGCTGAGGGGGGGGGTATCAAAAAAAGAAAAAAGGAAACATAATATGAGTTAAGAATTGAACTTTTTTTTTTTGCAGTATCCAGACTCCTCCTCTCTCCTCTCCCATCTGCCCATCAAAAAAATATCTCAAACGGTATTTATTTAAAATAAAATTCTCTAAACAGAATAGCATGTATTTTGCATAGATATTTTGGTGTTTACTAGTATATTTCTTTGTTTTTGTATATAAAAGTAAACCAAATGGATAATCTGTTTTATTACAGAGTATTATATACTCGGTTTAAGCTAAAATAGATTACATATATATGAATTGATCCCCTTATTATTATATAAGTTTTGTGAGAAAAAATGAGTTAGAGCCTAAAATAAAATTGATAGGTCCGTCTTTTCACACAATTATTAATTATTACATTATCTGTAAAATGCGAATCATTGTGAAGAAAACACTGGTCATATATTGAATATACTACTTATATTGACCCCTGAATCTATCATCACAATCACCATTCTTGAATCAAAAAATACCATTAAAAAACTGACCAACTTACACTTTCCATCCCCCCACCCCCACCACCCCCACCACCACCCGGCATTCATACACCAAAGCACTTGATAGCTGGAAATATAGCCAGACTTTATTAATTTTTTCATTATATTTTTAAATAGTAAGCTTATACAGATACATTTCATTGAAAAACTAAATTAAAAGTATATTATACGAAAAAATAATCTTGAAATGATTTTTTTTCATATTAGTCTTAAAGTTTATGGGTATAAAGCACAGTCTGGTACACTACTTCCAATCCATTCTCATCCCGCTTTTTCTCCACAACTTTGCAGAAAAAATAAGTACCCGTTAAAATCATTTCTACCAATCAATCCAGATAAACTTTTTTACATTTAATTGTTAAAAATAATAAAATTTCAATGCTAGAACTTTTACTATCTAACCACATTTTGTTACTTTTAGCAGTGCCCGGTTCTAGTGAGGATATGGTTTTGATTTTCCGCGTTGAGTAATTTGTAGTCTTGTAAACCGGTACTGGAAATTATTGGTAGTTTTGTTTTTTTTTTTTTTTAAATTTTTTTTTTTCTACTAGATAAAATATTACGATTTTACAGTAATAATAATAAAAAAAGTTGGTGATATTATTCGCCAAACAAGTTCCACTAATAAAAACCAAGAATAGTACTGGTAAATTTTTATATGAGTAATGTGTGGGTTTCTCTTCGATTCGGTAATTTGTGAAATAGATATATTTTTGACAAATAAAAAAACGTATATCTTTTTTCCCACGAATTAGGGGAGATTGGGTACGTCTTTTTGTATTTTTTAATTAGGCTTTAAGGAAACGGTTGGATTGGGATTAGGGCTGGGAGATACTTTCCTATGTGGCTGGTAGATTATATAGTAATGCCACAGTTTTCTTATTTAGATATGAAATATACCATTCTTATCATTTTAGTTTAGATAAGGGTGAAATTGAGGTTTATTATTAGCTGTATTGTGATCAGTTGGGGAATGGACTAGACCAAAATTAGGATGGATGGGTGGAGGCTAATCAGGAAAAAAAGCTTGTAGAAACTTTCTTCCTGATGGGTTAAAAGGGAAGAGAGGTCATTTGGTAAATGAAGATAAAGATACAATTCCTGTATTTTGATAAAAACCAACCATTATAAATCAAATTAAATTGGGTAGGGAAGAAATTTCTGCTCTTGTACAAGATAAAGCGATAAGATCAAAAACGACTTTAAACTACAGAAATATGATTATAAAGCCGAATATGCTTTGAGTTATACAGTATCGTTCCTGGTATAGAACTGTTTGTATTCGTATCACTGATTTGTCATGAAATTTAACGGTATAATGGAATAAGTAACCAATAATTCGAATTGGATAGAGTTAAAGAGGTGATTTTATAGTATATTTCAAGTTTAAACCATGAATACATTTCAGAATCTTCAACCTAGAAAGGGGTTAAATTGGAAAAAAGAAAAAAAAAGTATATTACGATACATAACCCTGAATATTAATAGGGACTTTATGACCCCAATACAGTAATATTAAAAGTGGAAGTGTTGTTCTTTTTTTTTTTTTTTTTTGCAAATTCCATCACGTAAAATAGTATTATCAAGTGAAATAATTGCGATCTAAAGAGATTTTATTAATACAGTACATTACAAGTTCACACGAAAGATTATCAGGAAACAGTAGATTATTACATATGAATAGACGTTTACATTGTTATTGTTATTGTCATTATTTTGGATTTCTTTTTTTCAAAATACTATCACTTTCCCTTTTCTTATCATCATTTTATTATATGAGCATCTTCATGGCACTGAAACAGCCAAGTTTAGTTTTTTTTACCTCAAGTGCATTTAGTTATACATTTATTTGAAATAATTTTTCAGGCGGTTGGAATTCCATCATTTAATATTAATGGTACCACCCTGATGCTCACAAGCAATCGTTAAATATATCCCGATACATTTAAAACTCCAAACTTCGCGCTTTGTTTTTGGGTAACCATGTTCGATTTATTATAAACGGAATGAGTTCCGATCGGGTTCTTTCCTAGGAATTTTTTTTTATATTTCCAGGAACGAGCTCACGCGATTAGAATGAACCACCAAAATTAATATTAAAAAATGGCTTTAATAAAATAGGAAAACCCTTGATTTTCACCGTCTATTTACAAAGACCACCCTTCACAAACAATCTCTTTAGCCTTTTTTTTCCC
The DNA here is from genome assembly GCA_001953115.1 of Smittium mucronatum. NCBI lineage: Eukaryota > Fungi > Kickxellomycota > Harpellomycetes > Harpellales > Legeriomycetaceae > Smittium > Smittium mucronatum. The sequence goes on along the minus strand of LSSL01000766.1, from coordinate 2,978 downwards.
CATCTGAAAAAAAAAACAGCTCGATTAAAGTTACGGTACGGGCATTTAGTATCAGAAAAATTACGGCTTGGCGAATTCTTCATCCTATTGGGGGGAGAGTGAACTCAGACCGGCACTTTCAACTAATAAGTGGTGACGCCACTTTATGAAATCTCCATTTAAAAAAATATTTGGAAAGAGCCAATTGTTTCCGTTACAGAAATCAGACACGGTAAATATTGGCGAATGGTTTCCAAAATTCAATCAAGAGAATTGTTAGAAAAAAGGAACCGAGGCAAGAATTGATGGGATGGGATGGGGAGGAAGAAGTGGAGAGATCAGCCTGAAAACGTGGCAGAGGAATAGAACTCACGCGATTCGATTCTAATTGAGTTCTATTTCGATTAGGTATGACCCGATCCAACCATATTCCGATTCTCTCATCCGTTCCATTTCCCTAAAAAAAAGAAAAAAAAAGATGCGAGATGGAAAATAATGACATGTTTTCCCATGGACGCATATAAAGGCAAAATCAGATTAATCGCATCAATGTCATTGATAGATGGAGCATTAGTTCTTCAAGAAAATTTTTTTTTTTGCTAAAAGTTTATTTTATTCGTAATCAGAAATGAACCAGAAAAAAAGAGCTATTGGAAGAATAGATATATGATTTAGTTCTAGTTGGTCAACCAAGACTGATGAAAAACGTAAAAGAATTTATTTCTCATTTGCGCTCAAATCTAGCAACCTATTCGCAATTTTTCTATTTTTGCAGACAAGACAGCCGTTTGCTAATATAGAGCATTTTATTGGACGATTGGATCAGATTAGATCTTTAAAATGACTGTTTAAAGTTTTCTATCCCAAACCTATTTGGAAATCACACTAATTCTATTCGCCAATTGCATAATTTTTATACAAAACCGAAATATATATTTTTCGGCCAATTAAGATTATTCAGGAAGATTATAGATTAGTCATAATGGATGTATAAATATGTAATGCACTGATTTAGAGATTTATTGGTATGATCTACAAATCGATAATAATTTCAAATCATTCGAAATTCAAAAAGAGTAAAAACGAGGTACATTGCATGGAAGGTGATTGGGCATATAATATAAGGAGATTTTTTGGTCTTCAGAAATTGTAGCAGACAAAATTTTCTTTACAAGGAATTTATAATGACAAAAATTAACTCAACCATTTGTTTGGGAAAGTGTTACCATGCGTGCTGGCGCTCACAAGAAAGTGGTAGAGAGCATTTCCATCGTTTGCTGCAAAATCGATGCCAAGAGTGATTTCTGTTCCAAAATAGGAAAATATACATTACCAATCCGCCTGGATTTTGTTCATTTATCGATATGGATCCTGCCAATAATTTTGCCGTCTTTTACGATGAACAATATTGCAGTGCATTATCTTTTAGATATTAGAATGGATTGGTCAATAATCAATAGCTGCGTATAAAAAAATAGAAAAAAATAAAATATAACTTTGCTTCTCATGCTGCGTTCTTCATAAATTCATATATTGATTTTTGGTATTTTTAAATTGAATATAAGGGGGTAGGTATGCACCTAAAAAAAAGCTCATATTGAATTCCAAATATTTGAAAATAAATTCCAGGTTCTAATCCCTTTACTCTTTACAAGCAGAGTAACTGAGCTTTAAATGGCCAAAGAGTGCAATACCAACTAAATAAACTAACTCCTCTTCCCCTCCAGAAAACATCACTCTTCATCCACCATGCCTGTTGTAAGAGGTCTCCTTAACGGTGTCTTTCCCGAGTCTGTCTCTAGTAGCTATGCACCCTTTAATCCACTTTCAGGCGAGTTTTCCAGTCAGCCCGCAACAAGTATAGCTCCATTTACCTCGGCTGCTTCAACTTGTAAGTTGAGCCGACTTGCTCTATTGATTTGTATGTAAAACGCTTCTATAAATATATTTTCTCCTATTTTCTAGATCAAGGCCCAACTGTGAAATTCATTGAAGTTGTGCTGTACTCTTTATTAGCACGTAAGTATTTACATTCTAAACCAACCCGTAAGCCTACTACCCGATACATATCCTAATAAAACCTTTTTTTTCTTTTCGATAGTGACAGTGGTGATTTCAGCTATTTTTGTAAGGAGGTATCTCTTAAGCCGATCTTCAGCAAACAATGGGGACAACGCCTCTAACGGAGGATCTGATAAGTCAAAGAACCATCTAACCAAAAAACAACTCGAAATGTACCCAGTCGTCCCTTTTTCCCATAATATGGTTCTGAACAAGCACTACTTGACTCCCGAACCCATCTCTTCTGCCTCCACCGTCGCATCCGTCATCTCCCTCCCCGAACTAGCCCACCATACGCAACTCGATGTCGATTCTGAAATGTCCGAAAAGGATTGCTATGACTGCACGATCTGTTTCGATTCAATCCAAGCTGGAGATGATGTCAGAGATATTCCCTGCCAACACGTCTTCCATTCTGGCTGTCTCGACACTTGGCTAACCACAAGAACTGGATTCTGCCCCACGTGTAGGTACAACTTCCTCCCTCAAACGGAGTAAATATCCTCACAACAAACTCCCTTTTGCTCATTTCTCTCAACTTTTCTCTCCATCCTATATCCTATCTTGGGGGGGGGGGGGCAAAGTGATGGGAGGAGGATGTATCTACCTGTAGATTTGGGAAAATTCGGGTGTTTTTACTCGCTTCTTCTCTTAATTTTTGTACATATTTTTACTAATCAGATTTCATTTGTTTCATATTCATTCTTTTTTTTTAAAAAAAATTTAAGTCATCTTCACAATCAAGTTTGTATCAAGTTTTTATTTACTCAAAAAAAGATATATTCTTATAATAGTTTAATCTCTGATCTTCGTAGAAAGCCCATATAAAGTTGGTTTAGCTTTGCATAGATCACCCCTTCTGATATCTTCGTTTTTATTTCCAAGGATTTATTTAACCTCTCTCTCTCCTTTAGATTTTTTTATTTGAATTGGCCAAT
>LSSL01000765.1:10751-22055 GCA_001953115.1 Smittium mucronatum | reverse complement strand
AAAAAAATTGTCCCTTCTGCAAAATCAATGTTCCTGAAACTGTCGACCACATCTTATTAAGATGCTCTCGATGGGATAAATAGCGAAAAGAAACGATCTGTAGGTTGATACCTGCACCGATACGCTTAGACATAAAAGACCAACTTTCGAATTTCAATTAATCCCTTTCGAGGATAGTTGGAAAATTCTTTGGAGGGGAGTCTATAAATACTTTAAGTCATCTAAAATATGACACCACTAAACTTAAATGTGTGCTGGAAACGACCAAATTTCTGATTGGAATTCGCGTTCCATGAACGGTTAATATTCAATGTATAAGTGATTTAACTACCTTCTTAAACCAATAATCTCGAGGTATGTTGCGGCAGAGGGGGGCTGGGCCAAAAAAAAATTCGAATTTTTTTCACTTTTTTCACTTTTTTCATTTTTTTAATTATGTTTTTATAACTTTTTATTAACTTTAAAATATATTTTTTCCGATTTAAACTTATGCATAGTTTTCTTCCTTTAAAATCTGCCCATATAATATCTATTTTTTTAAACTTTCTATCTGAACTTTATTCTTATCATTCTAACCATTCAAAAAATCAAATTAAGCCAATAAATTGAAAATTAATTTCTTTGGTCTCTTTATTTATATCAATATAAAAATCAATTTAAAAATAGCAAAAGATTTCCGAAAAAAATTCATATTACTTTTTTATGTGAAATATTTATTAAATATCTTTATATGCAACAGTTACAAAACCATAAAGTAATTGTATGGTCCTTCAGTTTTACTTTCAACGATTTATTCGGATTTTTTTAAAAAAGCTGAATTAAATTATCACTTTCGGTGATATTTCGAAAACTCCTAATAAATATGCAATATGAAAAATTGTTTTTTAAATTATTTTTTCTTGTCTTATTTGAAATAAAAACTTGAAATAGTTGAATTACCAATTTGATGTCTTTTTCTCGGAAAAACTACGCCTCAAAATCTATATATATATTCTGAAAATATATAACTAATTTCCATGATGTAATAAGCTGTTTTATAGTTTTAGCTTGTATCGGCATCAATTTTTTAAATCCCATTCTAAAATTTAATTATTTTCTAATAAAATATATAAATATAAGTAATATTTTCTTTATGGAAATCTAGATAAATAAAACATGAATTTATATTTTTTTCAAATTTTATATAATTTCAATACTTCTATTTTTTTTTATTACTGATTATAATTTCTCCTGGAATTTAAATTTATTCAGAAAAATATAATTTTTTTTATGAAAAATATTATTATAAAAAAAATTATTATGCCAATATTTAATTTGAAATATCTCGATTCCCGCTAATAACTTCGATAAATATTTTTCAGCGTAAAAAAAATTGATTATAATTTGATTCAACACTTTATTTTTAATTTACCATTTGATATTTTTTCTTTTACATAATTTATTTTGAAATCAAAAGTAGCTTTAATTTTTTTTATAATCTCAAATTTAAACATAAAAAAAATATTTAAAATTTTATGCCAGAAAAATTCAGTTAAAAATTATTTGATAGCAATATACCTTTTTTTTTAAATCTAGCGGTTTTTTTTTGATGAAAGAATAAAAAAAGTTAATATTATATTAAAAAATTATTTATACAAATTAAAAGAAAAAAAGTAAATTTCTTAATACTTATAAAAAAATTAAATCCTAAAAAAAATGAAATATTAATTTTATAAGTTGAAATCACTTATTGGCTACGAGAATATCCCCATAGGTTCAAAAAAAAGGTTCTTTTTTAATGATAAAAATTATATACATCTGTAAAAACTTCTTTATTAACCGAAAAATTAAATTAACAAAAATAATTATTTTTTTATTGCTTATAAACTTATAGTGACCAGCAATATATCCATTATAAAACAATAATTTTAGAGGTATAATTACACTGAAATTAGATATAATCCTGATAAAGTTAAATTAATTTATTTCATTTCATTTATTTAATAAATTCTTTAACAGTTATGTCTATTTTTCCAAAATATAATATTATAAAAACGATTACTCTTCTAACCTTTATGGTGTAATATATATATAAAAAACAACTTTATTTGATTTCATTTACGATAAATATTATAAAAATGTTTTTATAGAAATATTAGACAAAAAAATTTTTAATTTTCTAATCAAATTTACTTATAAAAAATAACTTTATGTTTATAAAATTACCGATTTTCCTATTTTTTTCGATTTTTGTTTCGGATTTTTTTGAAAACTTTGAGTAAATTATACCCATTGATTTTTTAAATTATGTATTTAATAATTATAAAAAATATTGGCTTTTTTTATGCTTATAAACTAACCCCCCCCCCCCCGATTTATATGCTTAACAAAGGTAAATTTTGATATTTATATTAAAATATTTTTCTAAAAAATATTTATTTCCATAATTTTCTTTTTCGAAAAATCCAAAATCACTAAATTTAGTATAAAAAGGTTATAAATTTAATTTAAATGATTTGAGATAATTTACGAAATTTAAGATATTTCATCAAAAAAAGCACAATAGTTACACATAACTTAAGCTTTTTTTCACTTTTAATAATTTTTTTTTGTTTTTATTATGGTTTCAATATACTACCAAAAAAAAAATTCGGTTCTTGCATTAAAAAACTTATAAGCATTTTATGTTATTAAAATTTTTAATTGTTATATAATCAATAAACGAATTCTTTATAAAATTTGATATCAATATTGTACAATTATACATAATATATATCTATATCTATATTCGTTAATGAAGTGCGTTTAAAATATAAAAAAAACTATTTAGATATTTTTACGAAATATTGTAGAATAATCTGTCGGGAGTTTTAATTTTTTTTTTTTACAAACCAATTCCCATTATTTAACTACCTTCTCCATTTTTTTTCAAAAAAAATTATTTTTAGACTCTGCTTTTCTTTTTATTAAAAATTCTTAGATCAAAAATATGAATAAAAATTGAACATTAAAAAATTTTCAATAAAAATAAATAATTTAACTTATTAATTTAATTTGATTAATTTCTAAAAATTATAAAAAATTTATATATCAAGGGATAGCACATTTTTAGCTGAATATATTTTCTTTTTTACCATTTTTTTTTTTTGATTTTTTTGAAATATATTAAATATTTATATTTTGAAAGGGTGTTTTTTCTTTTTCAGCAATGAATTTAATACATAAAAATATTTACACTGATCTAAAATCAATAAATTAGAGCGATTTTGGCTAGAAAAAATAATCAATATTAATAAAAAATGTTTGTATTTTTTTTTCTATCAGTCGAGTTTATATTAAATTTTTTTTATTTATTGAATAAAAAAATTGCTAAAAATTAGCTATCTTTTATTCATAAAACATTCCACAATCATATTTTCACACTATATACCCATTTAATCATTTTTCTGTAAAACTAATATATTCAAAATTCTATTAACTAACACATTTGCTTAATATAAATAAAGAGGAAATAAGATTATTAATCAAGATAAATTTTGGTTTAAATGAAATTCAAATCTAAATTTATATTAATAAAACTATAAAAATAAGATTTGGTATTCAAGATATGTGACCATAAACTTTTTATTTTTTGTTCTCCAACTTATCTAATATGGATTACTTTATTAGAAATTTGATAATTTAATCCGTCTACAGGGATTATTATTATGATATATTTACGGGAAATCAATTTTTTAAAAATTAAAACTTACATCTTAGCTATTAAAAATGATAAAAATGATTAAAAAAATTTAATTTTTTTTTATAATTTAGGAATATATTTTTAAAACATCAAACTATTAATAAAAAACTATTTAAGCAAAACTCACTTAGTTAATTATTGATGATTAGCCAAAAATTATCTACCCTAAAAGTAATTTAAAATGAAGCTGAATAATAAACTATTAGTGAAACATTACTTGTATGCTGCAAAAATTTTTCTGGTAGAAGAATATAAAAAAAGTAGAGTTAAACCCACATTTATACTAAGCTTTTCAATGTAAGAAAAAATACAAGTATTTTCTTTTTTCTGATTCGTTTTAAGACCATATTTAACTACTAAACGCAATAAATCTGGCCATTTCTAAAAAAAATTATTGGTATTTAATAGCCATACATTCACATATTATTCGAATATTATTGACTTTATTGATCTGAAAACACAAGTTTAACCATTTTTAATGATAATAAATATATATACAAAAAATTATATCAATACAGTTAAATAATTTTCGATTCTATTTTCCAAACCATTTTGATACACCAGCTATACCATTATTTCTTTATTTTAACCATTTTAGGATAGATTTCTAAAAAAATGATTATATTTTATGAAAATTCCTAAAAATTATTGATAATTATTCGATATTTTTGAGTGAATCAAAATTTAAGATATTTTTTAATCATTAAAAAACACATTTAGTAACAAGAAAAAAACAGATCCCAGAAAAGATTTTGACCTAAAAAAATTAAAATCTTTATCGATTATTTGTAAGATAGTTAGATAGGCAAGCAACCTATAGAACTTAATTTTTTAGATTAAATCCTGAATAATGAAAAAAAATCAAACTTTTTGTATCGTTAAATTTTTTTTTGTATTTATTTATTAACTAGAAATTTATTATAAATGCTTTGGATCTTTATTGATATACCTAAAAACTCTATTAAATATATATCGGATAAAAAATTTATATATTGTTTATCCTAAAGTTGGTAGTAAATATCCATTTTTTAGGGAATATATATATTATCTAACAAAAAAATTGAACTTTCTCATTGAAAAGATAAAAATTTAATTTGTTAATATTAAATAGAAACCACATTTGTTAGAATTATAACTAAAAGGTCGGCATTTAAAATAATAAACTATTTTTTTCTTATTTTTTGTTAGATTTTCAAATTAAAACCCTTTATAAATATCTTATTTATAGAATTTCTCTCGTTTTAAATAGATTTTTTTGTAAATAAACAAATACATATAAATTTCACTTAAGTTTTCAAAAAAAAAAACTTACTTATAAGCCAAGCGTAATATGAATTTAATGGAAGATGATTATACTTAAAATAACATTATTTTAAATATAAGAGGCTTGATTTTAGAAAAAAAATAATAAAATTTTTACGTCTTAAAATTAAAATCATCAATACTTTAATCCAACGACGTTTTCATCAATTCTTTAAAAACTATTCAAATTTAACATTTATTTGATTAAAAATAAAAAAATGAGGTGTTGATTTTATGAAAAAATTAAGAATCAAGAGGGAAATTTTTTTTATTATCAATTCCACTAATAAAAATATTATTTTAATTTATTTAAAATAATCTCCCAGTTCCATATTTTCATTTTAATAAAAAATTAATTTTATGATGAATATTTCAGTTACCAAATATTTTATAAGTTTAAATCAATTATAAAAAAAATCGTTAAAAACGCACTTTTTTGGGATTTATTCGATGTATGAGGGAAAATAAAACCATTTCGCTAACATAAAAATGTAAACTTGAATTTTTTTTATTTAAAAAAAGTTAAAAAAACGGTTTTATTGGTATAAATATTTGGTATTAACATCCAAAATAATATTTAATTTATTATAAAAAAATAAAAATCTACAAAATAATATGGTCTAATAATATCATCATTGTTTTTTTTATAATGAAAATCACAATTAAATACTATAAAAATTTTAGGCTATTATCCACCAGTTTTTAAAAGTTACTCTTGATAATTTTCAATTTATATGTTTCATTATTTTTTTGAATTTTTTTTTCTTTTATCGTGAAAATTTACTAAAAATCAAAAAAAAAACTTTCATTGTAATTATTTTTACACTTAATATATTTTTATTTTCTAATTTATACCACATTAATATCTTTTATCATATATTTTTTAACTAGATATATTGGAAATATTTTATTTATTTATCTCAGAGTTTTAATATAATATAAAGCGACTTATAATTATACTATATTTTTTTTAAAATTGTCAAAGCAGAGTAAATATTATACAGAAAAACATCATTTTTGTGATTAAAATATGAATTTTCAATGAAATGGAATATAATATACCAGCCTAAATACCTTTAATTCTCACTTGAACCCTGTTATGAGTATAGCTAATGTCATTCTTATTCGAAAATTTAGTTGAATGTTAAAGAAAAGAGTACTATTAAATATAAAAAAACCAATTCAAAAACATTATTAATAATTTAAATAAAAATACAGCTATATAAAAACGAGATATAACTTATCAATAATAAGTTAAAATTTTATTTTAAATTTAGATCCAAATTAATTTATTAAAATTGGCTAAAAATATGTTTCAAATATTTAAGGATAAAATTATCAAATACTATTAATTATATAATTTTTAGTCTATTATTCACTAATTTTGAAAGAATACAAAAAGTTTGATTTTTTTTTGAAAAATTCCAAAAATCACCAAAAAAAACCCTAAATTTTATTTCATCTGATACCAGTTAAGGAAAAAATCCGCAGTGATGTTATTTTTAAATCCAAGATGGATAAAAAATAACATTTTTTCCTTTAATCTCTTATAAATTCTGCCTTTTTCATGCGCACAATAACCAATTTTTACATTGGAAAAACAAAAAATTTCTTAAATTGCCTAAATTTTACAATAGGCCTTAGATTTTAACTCAAAAAATTTTTTTAAACAAAAAAAATAGATACCAAACCTGAATAAAAAGTAGCCTTAATGTTATTTTACAACTCATTTATAGCAAATTTTACGAGTGGGAGAATCAATTTTATATCATGTATCGTTAAAAAAACTGATATCACTTATCCCGTACTTTACTAAATAAAAAGCATATGAATTATATGAATTATATCAAATAAAAATATGAATATATGGTCCTTTATAGTGATTTTTGGCTCTATTGTTGATTGAAATAGCTATATACTTTGGAAAAAAAACCCCCCTTCATATATTTACATTTATTATTTTCAAATTCCAAAAAAAAAAAAAAAAATCGGTTGTGATTTACTGATTAGAAACGAAAAATATAACCTCCTCTGGGCTTCAAACTATAATACTTAAAAAAGTATAAAATAATTAAAAGAAATTTTAAAAGCTAGCAACATTCAAAAAATATATACAATATATACAATAAGCAAACCTCCAGACTTTTAAGGGGTATTAAATTAAGAAAAATATATTAAATTACAAAATAAAATCTCTTGTTAAAAAAAATTGCCATAAAACTAGTTGATTGAAATTTTAAAAATAAATTTAAAAGAGACAATTTCGATAAATTATAGATTCTGAAAAATAAAAATCGATTTCAGGTTGATTAATCTGCTGTATTGTTTAAATATGAGGTAAAAGGTGATAATATAAAAAAATGGATTTTCTATAAGACTTTTGTTAGTATATTTGATCGTTATTAAGAAAATTTTGGTTTTTATCAGCATTCATTACTTCATAATTGAGATATTCTGTGACTAATTAAAAGAAAATAAATAATCTTTATATTAAATGAAGCAAAAACTCTGTAATTATATTAAAATTACTGGCGAAGCTCTAATTATTTAATTAAAAATAAATTCGGATTTTTTTTTCAGATACATGTAAATAAAACCTAATATCTGAGGTAACGAATTTTTTACTAAATAAATTCAATAATACTGTTGAAAACTTTAAAAAGATAGCAATAAAATTCAGGGAAAAATAAATAAATCTAGAATATTTGATTTTAAATACAAAATTTAACTGAATTTTTATGTAAGTTTAGATTTTAATACCCAACTCCTTTTATTTCATAATTTATTATTTTTTGAACTATAAAAATAAATAACCTAACTATTACAAATATTCTCTTTGCACAAAACTATCTTTTTGTTGAAATTTTAAGTATCTCTATACACAATTATGCAAGAATATGGGATTTTTTCCCACATGTTAGATATATGTATATTCTCTTCTCCAAATCGGAAAATTTTTTTGATAATTACCTATTGAAAATTTTTAATTGAATATAGCAAGTAAATTTTTTAAATATTAGTCATTAATTCGAATTGAATAGATCCTTATTTTACACAACTTAGCATAAATAATATTAATTGAAACGTGTTTTAAGTAACAAATTTTAAATAAAAAATGGAGTAGTGAATTTTGGAAAAGGTCAATTTTAATTCGGAGGTATTTTTTGTGCAAATTTTGAAAAAAAATTATAGCTAAATCTTCTTTAATAGAGTATTTATTATTTTAAATAGATATAAAATTTAAATACATGCTAAATTAAAATTTATTGGGAGTGAAAAAAATTATATTAAATAAATAAAATTTTATAGATTTTCTTTAACTTGAAAAAAATTCAACCAATTTATTCTTTTTTATCTTAGTATTCCATTAGGCATCTTAGTATTATTTCCTATATTTTTAAAAAAAAGACTTGTAAATCCATTTTATTATATCATATTATCGAAAGAGAAAAAAAATAAAAAATATTCTGTTTGAATTTTTAAAAAAAATCTGTTAATTATCAATAATTTATTTCAAAATTTATTTATGGAAATTTACAAATTATTCTGAATTTTTTAAAAATTCAGTATTCTAATTTTCAAACAGTCGTACTAAATATTAAATTATTTTTGATAATATATAATTTAAATTCATTATATTCCAAAAGTTACTATTTTCGGATCTAAATTTACTAAAAATGAATTTTAATTTCCTATAAACTATATCAATTTTTTATTTTTTTAATTATCTACATTATTTTTGAAATTTTGAGTTAAAAAATTTTTCTATTTTTTTTAAAAAACTTTTAAATTATATATAAACAATCTTTTGGAGCTTTAAAGATTTTTTTCCTGGCCAAAAAAAATGTTACCAAAACATTTAAAATAGCTAATTAAAATAGAAGTTATATATGGATGAAGGAATCTCAATATATTATACTAAAAATTGTTTTAGAAATTATTTCTGATATCGGAAAGGTTAAAATTTTAACAAAAAAAAGCTAAATTATAAAAAAAAAAATTCGTAAATATCGAACCATTTTTACCATATTTTGCCTGGATGAAACGATTATTTTTTAAAAAAAATAAATTACATTTACCATTACAAATTATTCTCTATCTGCCTTCGAAAATATAAAAATATAAATTTACGGATTAATAAATTCATTTAATTCTGCCAAAAATGGGTGAAATTCGAGTTAGATCGATATTAAAATCATCATTAAAAAAAATAAAAGATTTTATGCAGTTTTTTGTCAAATTTTAACATTTTAAAATAGAGTTTTGTTAAGGAAGATTCATACTTTTAAATAGATTTCTTTATTTATTTTAAACCTGTTTCGAGGGATCGAAAAAATATGTATATAAGCCTCTCTAAATGATTCAATTAATATCAAATATAATAAATATACGTATAAACAATAAGACAGAAATTGTTATTTGATTTTTTTTCATGTTATAGCTTTAATATAAAATTATTAAAAATAAAATTTTAATCTTTTTGCAAAAGAAAAATAAGCCAATATTTATTATGCAAAAGCTTTTCTAAAAGGAAAATAAGAACGAGGTGGAAGTTTAATCTTCTAAAAAAAATTTATGAAGTTAATAAATTTTATTTTAAATTTAAAAACTATTTATCATTTTTAAAAAATCGCGTGTAAATACAAATTATTCCCCGAGTTTAGACATAAATAAGTTCTTATAACCATTTTAAATATTGTAATTTTATTTTTAAAATAATTTTATTAGTCATTAAAGATTATGTATATTTATATACACTATTTAAATTGGTGTTTATATATTTTTAAAAATATTTACATAAAAAATAATGTGAAAATATGAAAAATCTATAAAAATATAAAAATTCCACTTTTAAGCCAATGGAAACATCATAAAAATTAAATTTCCACATATAAATTATTTTATTTATATTTCATTTACTATTCTTAGTCAATATAGGGATATTTCTAGATTAGGAAACTGGGAATGCTGTATCGAAATTTAATTTTATAAGGATGCTATATAAAATTTATAACCAATTTAGATATAATCAAAAAAATACTTATTATTATATTTTGAAGTAAATTAATCATATTACGTATAAAATAGTAAAAAAAAGTACAGATATTAATTATGAAAACAAATTCAATAAATAAAAATATAAAAAGATTTTAAGAGTAAGTTTGCAAACACAATAAAAATACGTATGGTGTTTAATATTTACCACAAACGAAAATTAAATATGAAACTTTTACTTGTCTAAATGCTGAATTTTAAAAAAAGTAAGAGATATCATATTCACTAAAAAATCATTTTTAGTTTATTTTATAAATGCAAATTTATTCAGTTTGATATTTAAAATACTTCAATATTAGTGATATTTGTAAACTCACAAAATATAAATACCTAATCGAGCAGGACTAACTCGAGATTTTTTATTTTTTCTCTAATAATCCATTTAAATTTTTTATTTATTTATGAAGCTTATTTAATACAGAATGTGAAAATTAAATCTTTATGTAGCCAAATGAAATTATTTATAGAAAAAATCACATTCTTGAATCGTTTCAAAACTCATTTTTTAAAATCATTATTTTATTTTATTTCGTCTCTAGAGAAATGTTTTAGTGTTTTATATAATTATGAATAACGCTTATAACACATTACATTGTTTATATATACCCGATTATGTAATTTATTTTCAGTGAATACATCATTACTCAATTCCAAAAATCAACCCCGATGATTCCACCAGGTCTAAAATATGGATAAATTAAGTTTTCTATTCGATTTTTTTAATGCTAATTCGGAATTGTAAACTGAGAAAAATTTGTTTGTTTCAAGTTTTTTTTTCAGCTTTAATGCGAGTCAATACCAAATTTCTATAAATAATTTAGGATAATATACATATAAATATTGGTAATACAGTGGTAGGACGCGCATCTTCGTCCTAGGTGAAGCTACGCCCTTTTTTTAGTCCGAAAGTCTTAGAACGCTTGAGGATTGTTTTTAGTCACTTTATTTTAGTATTATAGCTAAGTTATTTTTTCGTTATTTTTGAATATAATTAATTTTATATTATTCTTTTTTGTTTCCGTTGTTTAGTTTTTAAGTTTAGTTATAGTTTTATTTCTTTCGTGGAACGGGATCATTGCCCGTAAGTCCGTTTTATAATTAGTTGGTATTTCTTTAGTGGAGGCATTAGCTTATATAGTGCTATGGTCATGGTTAAGCGCAACCATGAGTTGGTCGAGTCCGGTGCTTATGCTTATGGATTTGCCCCGGAGGTGGACGCTTGGCGA
>LSSL01000764.1:77980-88153 GCA_001953115.1 Smittium mucronatum | reverse complement strand
CTATATAACAATGGCATATACTAAAAAAGACGATTTAATATAGCCTATTCGTTTTTTCTGCTTCTTTTTTACAAAAAAAGGTTGATGAAACTAGAAAAGAAAAATAATTGCAATACTATAAACATATTATAACTTTAGCTCTCATACATATCTGTTTTGTTCCTTTTATAGCCGTCGGTGAATGAAATTCAAACAATTTTATAGACAATACAAAAATTTGATTAAAAATAAACAAATATAATTAAATCAATGAATTATTCGTCGAATATAAAGTGTGTGTTTCAATAGAGAAATTATCTTAATGAAGTATGTTTAATGAATTAAATATTCAAAATAAGTAATATTTTCGAGTTAAATCTAAATAAGTGGGAGATCAAATTGTATTTTTGATTAATTAAATAAATGAAGACAAATTAATAAATAAACTGATCCATAAAGTCAAAAGGACGCCTTTATATTAAATTTTGGGGTTAAAGTTTTCAAATACAGTAATGGCATAAAAGAGTAGATATAAAGCTTATGGAAAAAGTGATTTGAAAAATGTTAACTAGTTAAATAATTGAAGGAGTTGTTTTGATATAACTACATGGATTAGGGAATTTGATAGAAATTAAATAAAGAAAATCTTATTAGTATTTTTTAACTAGTAATGACTGGTAATTTTAGAAATAAGATATAGTCGTTTTTAAACGTAGTTCTTTTTATCATGATACTTGCTAATTATTAGACCACGTTTTTTTGTGGATTATCATTCTTTGATACTTAAAATATCCAATGTAATGCATATACTAGCAAGTTTTAGTTTTTTTAAACCCTGAAGTTTTTTAATCTGTTTATGTAGACTCCACTATTTAGCTTTTTAGCTTTTTCTATATTTAACCCTTTCAGGGTTATAGGATGTTTTGAGCTTCTAGTTATTTCATTTTCACTCTCCATCAAATAATTTTATGAATTAAACTAATTGTAAAAAATCATTTCTAATATATTTTTTAATTGATCAACAAAAAAGGGACATGTTTGTATTGATAGTCCGTAGGTGTTTAAATAAAAATTAGTTGAATGCAACTTTATACTCATGTTTGAAGATGAAGTGGTACAAAGCCTACTCCAAATTGACCCAAAAGAAACTTCGCCCGACTTTTTTCCAATAAAATTTGCTTTTATTGATTTCTCCTTAGTCTTTTACTTTAAAAGTCTCGTTTTACTTTGAATAGATGAATCCAAAAACAAAATTCGGAGATTAAAATCAAGTAGCTAATGGAATATAAATTTAGCTATTAATGATTACACAATTAAGCAGTCTAGCTGTTAAAGGGCTAAAAAAGGATAATTTTGTTGGGATAATTTATGCTTGTTGGATGTAATTTTTTTTTTTATTGGCTGAATTGAAAAGATTTTGACTAATTAAATATCTTTTTCTATTTTAATTCTAAAATAAGCATCAATTTCATAAAAAGTGTGTTATTTCATAAAAACCGAGTTTGTTCATAAAGTCTAGATTTTTAATAAAAACCATGGGAATTAACGGAAGAATTTTTTTGATTTTAATGCCCAGTATTTCAGAAATTGGATCAGAAATTAATAAAGAAAATACGGATTTGTTTAATTAATCTCTAGTAACGAATTAAGTTGATAAAGGATTTTTTTAGACCAATAAATTCAAAACAACTCGAAGATATTACTTATTTCGAATATTTAATTCGTTAAACGTACTTCATTACGATAATTTCTCTAATGATAGGAATTCGAAATTTTTTTGAGGCATAATGGGGTTAGTAGTATCACTTAGTTCTTATTTTCTTTTTTACAAGACAATAATAAGGATGGATAATCTCGATTATACAAACTTATTGTTTTAACATTTAGAATTTCAGCTTATTATCTGGCTATTTTTTGAACCCCCGCCCCCCAATAAAACTCGATTATGTTTCAATTAGAGACTTTCGACGCAAATTATATTGCTCTTGTATCAGGATTATTTTACAAAAATATAATGATATGATCATTTAATTCTAAAATGACTAGAAAAACTGCTATCCAAACTGGCTTTAAACCCCAAAGAAGTTTTGAGCTAAACTAAAAACTAAACGATATTTTAAAGAGCCAATCATTTATAAAGAGGTAGAAATTATTGATAAAGACGAGAGGTTATTAGAGTAGACCATTGAAATTATATAATACATAGATGGTCATTTTTAAAAAGTTAGAGCTGAAAAAATTGGGAAAAAAAGTCTATGAAAAAAGTTCCAAAAAATCATGAAAATCCAAAGAAACCTAAAACAAAAAAAATATGTAAGAAATTTTTTTTACATAAAAGTGCAAAGGTTTTGATTTAAATTTAGTTACCAGGGATTTTGAACAATTAAAATTTAAAGTATTCCCAAAATAGCCTTCATCGATGTTAAAGCCTATTATTTTTAAAAAAATTTCAAGTACTTTAAAATGGATAAATATAATAATATACTCACCATTTTGGGTTCTTCCCAGATTGCATTATTTATAGCCTATTTAAAAAAAAAATTTTAATGATTTCAAACTTAAGCTTTATATAAAATATTTACAGTTTCAATAATTGATCTCTTTTCGTTAATATCCTTTGAAATTTTCAGTTTTTCTAATGCATCCTACAATACAGGAAATAAATATGTTGAAAGAATTTGCGGATAATAAAGAAATTAAAATTACATTCACAATCCCCCAATCATTTTCCAGCCCATTTATTTTAAAATCGAGGTGATCTCTTTGCAATTCCAACTCGGTTATATCATTTTGAGAAATCTATAAAAAGGGTTGAATTTTCATTTTAAGGCCGATTGAAATCAATAATTGAGAAAAAAAAGACAAACCATTAAATTATTCTCCATATCCTCCAGCTCTGTTGTATCTTGATTTAATGGGAATGATGTTAGCATTTCAGAGTAATCGAGCTCCACTATTCTGGAAATTGTTTCAGATAATTGCGATATCGTGGGAAATTTGCTATAACTAGACTGAAATGAATCGCTTAACGATTTCAACCTCCTTATTTGTTCTAACATCGCAAGTTTTGTTTAAGGTTTAATAAATCGGAAGTAAGAAGAAAGTTAAATAGATTTTACCTCTTAATTGAGAGTTTTCAATCTCTAGATCAAAGATATCTATGATTTTAAAGGAAAAGAATAATGATCAAGAAATAAATCATAATTTTATGAAAGAAGTAAGGAAATAAAATAACTCAAAACAGTTACCTCCTGTCGAAGCTAGTTGATGGGCCAGGAAACTCACCTCCGCTCTTAAAGAGTCCTGTAAGTATGGAGAAAAAGGTCAGAAAAAGATATTAATAATACTAAAACCAATTAAAAAATTACATTTTCTGCTTTACATAAACTGTTTGCATCAGATTTTTTTAGCAGCAATGAATTTTCCGATTTTCTCAGTCTTATAATCAAACGAAGTTGCTAAATCAGTTAAAGATAGAAAATATTAGGCATAAATAGAGAAAATAAATATGCTTGATGGGATTACCTGAATAGCCAAATATTGCTTTTTGGTTTTAGATTGCAGTTGGATTAGGTTTTTGGCTAAAGTATTTTTTTGTCTAGTCTCTGTAGGGATTATAATAAAAGATATAAAAACTATTTAGATAAATGCGACTAGATCGGCGATTTAAAAAACTAACCTTCGTTTAATTTTCTCAGTGCCAAATAGGCTAACCAATCGGAAATGTTATTTCCTGTAGATTCAGAATCGTCTGTTTTTAGAAATAAGTGTTAAATATTTTAAAAATTAAAATCTCTAGAGACGGTATTAAAGAAAAGGAAATAATTACCAGAAAAAAATGTTGAATCAGATAGGTTTGACATTTTTTTATTTATAGTTGATCCAGAACTTAATGAATGTAACTGAGCCTTAAGTCTTATTATTTCATCTTGCATTTTTTCGACATCCCGACTAGTGTTTAGATTTACAGTTGCCTGAAGATAAGAAAAAAAAGTTTAAAAGTGTTCGTATTGGCTGGAATATAAATATTTACTTTGTTTTTAATTAGTTTGGCTCTCTGGGCGAACCTCAATGTACTTAAAGTTTCTAAACTGCTATTTATCGAAGGAGATACGTTTGCGACTATTGTGGTTATAGAGTTACCACCAAGAGAATTCTGATTATTTTTTTAGAAGAGAAAAGAGGGTTTAGTAAAAATAATTCATATATTTACGAAAATGTGGTAATAAGCTATTACTTTTAATAGAAAAGTCAGCTTAGAGTCTCTGTAGTTGACATGTCGACTCTTGGTGGCATTATTTTCTGCGAGAGAATTTATTACATTTCCCAATACGGACAAACTCTTGTTTATGCAAGAGGCTTCTTTCAGCCGAACTCCAGAAGCACCGGATAGTTTTTGGCGTTCAGAACCTGCCAAATCAACAAGGTTAAATTTTGACTCTTTAACAGTTGCCAATCCAAAATCAGAATGAGTCTATGTGATTTGTAAAAAATAAGTTAAAAACAAATTTCAAGAGAATTGCATAAATTTTCAAAAAAATAAAGGGTATTACAATAGACGTGACACTTAGGGTGAATACAGAATGGGATCTACTGCTTTCTTTGTTCATATCTATTTTTTACCGAATAAAAAAGTTAAAAGGGTAAAGAAAAAATAATTAATACCGGAAAAGAAAATTATTAAAAATTATTACTCGTTTGGCCAACACGTCTATTGTATGTACCATTGTTCAAAATCTATGATATAACATTTATAACTGCTTAAAATTTAGCTTCAAATCAATAGAATCCAAGAAGGAGAGGAGTTGGACTTTTGCATTTAGTAGAAGAAATTAATGCGAAATTCAAACCTGCAAAGCTTCTTGGGAATTAGGGACGAGCTCATCAATGGCACCATCAACATAAACACCTTTCTTTAAATCTTCGCGCAAAGGGCAAACCTTAGTATTTGGATCTAATAGGTCATATATTGACTCGTTATAAATCTCTATGAATGATGCTGTACAGGTGAATTGTATATTTCCACTAGATTCATTTTCTATTGATTGAATTTTATTGAACACTAGGAGAGGGAAGGAAAAAATACGAGAATTCTGAATTAATATAATTAAAAATTTGGAAAAGATGTTATATGATACAATGTAATTAAGTAGAAATTTACGGTATTCGAAACATCTTGGTATAAGGCCTTTATTAATGTTGTAAGGATCGCCCGAGAGGTCTCCAATCATTGTATGAGTTTTACCACTTCCTGTTTGACCATATGCAAATATCGTCCCATTGAAGCCCTCCAGGACTTTATCGATTGTGTCTATTCCAATGGAGCTAAGACAATATGGTAAAATAAATCATTTGAATTATGGCAAATTGAATATAGAATATTTTGAATAGAATGATTACCTGAACACATCCTCCTAGAAGATCCATAGCGGACAGAGAATCAAAAAATAGAAGAAATAAAATAAGAATCGCCAAAGTAAATTAGGGTATAAAATGAAATTGAAACTTTTAGGATAATTAAATGGGGAAGTGATAAGATTTTAATAAAGGAAATTAAAAGGCCTAAGATGTACCTGGGAGGAGTTCTGATCACCAACGTAATCAAAAGTAAAAATTTCTTTTGATATGGAATTTAGAGCGACGGAGTTTGTGTCGACTACTTCTATCGAGGATAAATTTTCGGCACGAGAATATTCATGATTTAGAAAAGGTCTTATTCTTAGGTATACTTTAATATTATCCATTTTTTAAGCAACTTCTAATATTGAGGCTCTTTTGAAAAATATTTTGTAGGTAATCCAAATAAATATTTAAAATAATGCAAGGATAAGGATATGACTATCTTGGCGTAGTATGAATTAGATAAAGGTGTAGGTTATTGATGGTAGAGTGGCTCAAAATGAGCTTCAAAGTTGGCAGGCTTTTTTTTGAAATTTACTGTAAATAAAGGTGGATTTTTTGGGTGATATTATTGTAATAATTAAGGCAAAAACGATTATGAAGTAGCAAAATATTAAAGTGAAAGAACTGGTGGTTTAGGTGGATGGTTATACGAAGGGAAAATTGGATGCAATCTCTAAGTACGATGAGATAAAAGATAAAAAGAATTTTAAAGAGAAGTTTGAATTGGAATTTAGGCCATTTTCTGATTAACATCAATAAACTAGAATCTAAATTGCGACAATTGTTCATTTTTTAAAAAGATTGGTTAGACTAGCTATATTTTTAGAATTTAAATTCGAGTTGGATATATTGTTTAGTTCTATTACCCGATTATTTCTGTCGGGAATTTGTGGTCTATAATCACATCGCCCATTGCGTCGAATTAGCTCACATAGAGTTGTTCGCTTTTCGTTATTTCAGATCATCCACATCACCAATTATATCGGCCATTAATAAGTTCATTGTTAAGTCATATTGTTGTCTGTCATTTATTATTGGTTTATAAATGTCGCCAATACAAATGGCTTTTTATTTTGAACTAAGATTAGCTGCTATTATCTATTGTGTGATGCTATTTGGCGGTCACATCCTATAGAAATTCCTCTATGTAGCAGCAACTAATAAATTGAATGAGCAATAGTGTTTATTATTAGCTCCTTCAAAGCTGAGAAGACAAAAATGCTACCACATTCCAGTTAATATTCCCATTTTATTTAAAACTCGTGGTTTTTATTTGTTTGATTTTATTTGCGACCACTTAGAAGTACAGCATTTCACAAACAGTAGCTCTAAATACTCGTATATCTTTTCATAGCTAAAAATAATATCAACCATATTCACCCTCCCTTTATTGGTAAAATTTTGAAAATCATTGGACATTTTTTTAAATCAATTCGATAAATACTTTGCTTATGTTATCTGCCAATAAATATACGCGATAAAACACCATTTTAGTAAATATTGGGCCACCCAAATCTTACCTTTAATAGAATAAAACTTCCATTTTTGTGTTTGGCATAAAAATATATCAATCTTTATGGTGGTTACTACCAACAAATAAATAGGTTTTGATATGGTAAATAGAATATACTCCCTTAAATTTTGAGATTAAAATATCCAGCGAGAATTGGCAAAAAAGTGTTTACAAATGGGCTGATGGTTCTCACCCATAAATTCAACCAGGTGTTTTTCAATTCAGGCTCATTTGGGCTATTATTTATTGCTCCGTGATTTTTTTAAAAAAGTGCTATTATTTATTACTATTTTTACGTACTAAAAAAATCTTAAATCATCATTTTGTAAAAATAGTCACAAATAGCCAGATATTACTGAATAATCTTTAAAAATAATAAAATAAAAATCCTTAAAATGTATATTATTGGTCGAAAATTATCGAAATTTGATCTACTACCAAAAATAGATCTTTATTAATTGAAATGATCAGAATGTGGAGAATTATAGCATGATATTAATTTATCGGATTAATTGTTGAACACAAACAGTCATTGTCTGAAAGCATTAATAACTCAATAAAAATTTTTCTTTTCTGGTGGTGTAACCTAAAACTTTAAATTTTCATAACGTTATTCACCCTTGAGAAAGAATCAATCAGTTTCCATGATTTTTCCCAGAAAACTACTAAAAACTTCAATCATGAACTTTTTTAAAAACCAAAGTAGTACCAATCCAAACATTTATTATTTTACTAATTTGGAAATACTTTTTAACTAAAGGTTTATTTACCTTTTTCCTGATGCTGAAAAAGCCATCAACAAACTTTATGTAAAATAAATAAATTAAAGCACGTTAATGAACATTGACCCAATGCATGTCGATTTTTAAAAAATAATACACGATTTACCAAAATAATAAATAACCGAGGGTTGAAATATAATAATCTACCAAGCTTTCACTATTTTTGTCCGTGACAATAAATTGTAAACATTTTTACTTGAAATTCACTACCTTGCGCACATTTTAATGTGGTACTATTTAGATAAATTCAGATCACATTTTTTAAATACGAATTTTTCTGTTTTTATTTACTGTAAATCTAAAAATTATTAGTCCAAATCCCAGCCACTGGTTTTGATACACTCTCCAAAAACACGTTTTAAAATGTTTTTATTGGTTCATATTTTTTTATTTAGTACCGAATATATGTATGTATTTGTAAGCGCTGGTATTTCTGATCAAAGACTCCTTCCGGCTATATGTGTCTTGCTATGAATTACACATTTTTCGTGATGTTCTTTGTCAAGTACAGATGGGCTTCCCTTATTCGCAACAGACGCTTTTTTTTGGAAATTTTTGAATGGGGGAGAGGATAATCAGTATATTTTCACCACTCTTATGGTTTGGCTCACATTTTTTTGGCTTTTGCACAAACAACCATAAATAAAAAAGTGCCTTTTTTATTAATTGCAACTATGATATCTGCTTTTAATCAATCTATTGAGCTTTGTACAACCTTTATTTATTACCCCCTTTAACTTCTACCTTATTGATGAATCGCGACAGTCGCTATCTCAATTAAATTATGTAACCACTTTAATTCCAAACCAATTATTGGTTCTAAGATTACTAAAAAGTGAAATTTTTGACTAAATGAATAATACTATCCTCTAAATTAATTTATCGTTATCAAATTTAAAATAATTGTCCTCACTATAACGAGCTCAAATACATTCTCTCTAAACCTTAATAATCCCTAATCAACTATTCTTTAATTATATACCAATTTTGTAAAAAAATCATTTCTGATGCTATATTAATTTGAAACCATTTTCCATCGAGTGCTTAACTTCTATCAGGTTCAAATCACTGCCCATTTCCCATTAACATATAAAATCAAATCAAATCGGTGTAATTTAATGATTATTCCAATGTTTTTTTACCATAATTTTTTAATATTAACATTGATTGAAATTTTGGAATTATTTTTGTCCTAAAGATTTTAAAAGAGCTAAAGCAGACTAGAAAAAACTATTGATTAGTATCAATTCTTGCACTTTTCTCGATTTACACGTGTATCTTTGTGCAACTTACATAAAAGTATTTACCATTTTGCTTTTAATAAAATTTGAAGCAATAAATAAATTAAAATCGATAATGCTATCTTATAGAGTGGTGGAGAAAAAAATTTACATGGAATATATTTTGTTTTTTTTATCTTAGTCTGTTAAACATTTATGAATAATAATACATAAATTTGCGTGTTTTTTAAAAACAATTATGATGGGTTATATTGTAGCAATTTTTCGAACAGCTAAATGTGCTTTTTCGACAGAATTCAGAAAAAGTCGAAAAAGATCAGAAATTTCCTCAAAATCCGAGAAAATCGAATGATTTACTTTTAAAAGTCATTTTTACGAATGAAAATCCATAAAACCCCACAAACTTTTTATCCATTTTTACTATTGTATAATTAAATATTCGCATTTTATTTTCCATTTACAAATATTTTAAATTATTTTTTCATGTACTCTCAATTAGTAACATTGAAAATAAATAAGCACACTTTTCTAATAAAAAAGTAAAAAATTTTATAAAAATATAAATTCGCTTTTAAGCTTTTAAGGGTTTTTTTTGTTCTAGAAAGGATGTTTATATCGCATAGTAAAACTCTATTAAAACTTAATTAAATCACATTTTATTCTTTAAAATTACGTTTAAAAGTCGATAAAATGATACAAAGTGCAGCTTTTATCTACTAATAAAAAATGGCCTTAATAAAAAGAGAAAAAAAAGAAAATTGTATTCACGAAACCTTATATTTTTATGATCTAGCTAAAAAAATAGAATTAAGCTTGCTTATTCTTCAACAGATTAGATATTAAACGTAGTTTTAGATTTATTATCCATAGATTCATAAAAAAAATGCCAACCCAAAAATTTAATAATAACGTTTATCCACCTATCTCTTTCTCCTATTTTATACTATAAATCTAAAATAAACATTATACATCCAATAATCTTAATTTAGTTTGAGAATTAATATTTCATATTGACCTCAGATAAATGAAAAAATAAAAAATCACTTTCAAAAACATGAATCAACTAAAAAACATATTTTTCCTTAATATTTTTTTTGGGAGATCATTCGTTTAAAAAAATCATCTCAAAACATTTTTTATTGAAACTTTTAGTGTTTTTTTTATAATTTTTTTTTTAATTTCTTCATAAAAAAAATTAATTCAGGTCTATATTTTTAGTTTCGAACCCTCCCCCCCCCCCCCCCCCCCCCCCCCC